>JAAEAF010008085.1:0-25445 GCA_011037195.1 Triatoma infestans
CCCCCGGTAACTTGCCGGTTAATCTACAATATCTCAAGATATCCCCAAACTCCAACTCGCCCAGGCAATCCTGCGAGAGTGGTGTCCTCCCAAATATACGAAACCTAGTTCCAGCAAAACGGGGACACTGACATAAGTAGTGATACATCGTTTCCCTAACTCCGTCATCACAATTCTGACAAATGGGACTCCGCGTCCTCCCTATGTTGAACAAGTGACTGTGCACCCAAGTGTGTCCAGTCACTATTCCTACCAAGGTCCTCAAACCCGTCCTACTAAGAGACAGGAGATACTCCGAGATTCCCTGCTTGCTTGTCTTTATAAATCTTTTAGCTTGGAGGCACCCCTGCGTGTCCCCCCAGCGTTTCTCCAAAGCCCTCGTCTCCCAAAGTCTTATCTGTTTGTCGCCAAACATCTTTGTAACGGCCAGGGCTGGTTCAGGACCATAAAATGGTAATGACGATCCCTCCCTGGCCAGCCGATCCGCCCTCTCATTGCCCTCTATTCCCGCATGTCCGGGTATCCAATAGAGATGCACCTTACCCCTCCGAGCCAAAGCGTTAAGCCTTCTCCTACATTCTCCCACTAATTTCGAACTCCACCACGGCTTACTCAAAGCCCTTAGTGCGGCTTGAGTATCAGAGAAGATCCGCACTTCCTTAAACTCTCCTAGCCACTCCCCCACAAGGTGGCAACATTCAATGATGCCCACCACCTCAGACTGGAAAACAGTGGCCAAACCACCTAAGGCCACCGAACTCCCTCTATCCAACTCCTGAAACCATGCTCCCGCCCCCGACATGCCAGTACCCTCCTGCCTAGAGCCATCTGAATAGCAGCGAATAATACCGCTGCCCGACTCCGTTGGCCTCGTGAGGTTATCGTCCCCTATACTACCAATCGTAATCTCATAATCTCTCTCAAATCCCCATTTCTTGCTCGTCTCATCAAGTTTGGATAGCAGAAATCGGTTCACTCGCCAAATTTCGTCCTCGATCTTAGTGTGATCCCCCCGGAAGGTTCTCACCCATTCTCCCTTGCACCTCATTCTGAGGTACCCTTTCATTGCCTCTCCCACTACCACATACTGTAGGGGGATTAGCCCCAGCAACATCTCTAATGCCACCGTCGGTGTCGTTCTCATCGCGCCAGTAATAGCCAAACAGGCCATGCGCTGTACTCCCAACAGCTTCTTGCTATTCCTCCCCACCAAGGAGCTAGACCACCACACCACAGATGCATACAGCATCCTTGGCTTCACCAACTTCTCGTAAATCCAGTGGATACCTCGGGGATTAACTCCCCAAGTTTTACCCGCTAATCTCCTACACTGCCAGAATACCTTCTGCCCCTTCTCACAAATATACTCAATGTGGGCCCGCCAATTCAGCTTATTGTTGATGAGGACCCCCAAATATTTAACCTCGCTGCAAATTTGCAATTCCTTACCGAAGAGCCTAGGTCTCCTAAGCCCTTCCAATTTCCTCTTCCTAGTAAATAGAACTAAAGAACTTTTGTCTGGGTTAACGGACAAGCCATAGTTTCCACACCACTGCTCCACGTAAGATAACTCCACTGCCGACTGCATCAAGTCACTCACCACACTCAGATGCTTCCCTGTGATTAAGATTACCCCATCATCGGAATACATCTGCAGGTAAAATCCCCTACGGTTCATCTCCCAAAGTAGCTCATCACAAATGAGGAGACAAACTTCCACCTTGGGGAAAGCCCCTACTGGCTTTCACCCTTCTCTCCGCAACTCCCAAACGAGAATAGACAATCCTCGAAGTCAGGAGGTTGCCTATCCATCTAACCAGGGTCTCATTCACTCCCCTCTCCTCTAATAACTATCTAATTCTATCATGGGCCACGCTGTCGAAAGCCCCCTCAATATCGAAGAAGCATCCCAGCGCGTACTCTTTAGACTCCAACGTACGTTCAATTCTCCCTACCAAATTATGGAGCGCAGTCTCCGTTGACCTCCCCGCCAAATAGGCATGCTGACTCCCATGGAAGGTACTCTTTAATTCGCAATCCTCCATTAAGAAAAGGTCAACCAGCCTCTCTAAGCCCTTTAACATGAAGGACGCCAGGCTGATTGGCCTATAAGCTTTAGGGTCTAGATAGTCCAACTTTCCCGGTTTGGGAATGAACGCGACCCTACTAACTCTCCAAGCCCGAGGGATGTAGCCCGAACTGAGGCTATCCCTCAGTATTTCTACCCATGTACTACCGAACATGTTCCAACTTTCCTGAATCAGTACCGGGTACAGACCATCCATACCCGGCGACATTTGGTAACTATTAACATGAAATACTTAGATAATTTAAAGTTAAAATAACAAATAATTTAAGAGATTAAAATAAATAAACTAAGGTGCACAATTATGAAAATAAGTATAAGTAAAACCTGTATAGGGACGCAGAACTGCTGCTCGTATAATGATGTACTCGTATATAATGATCCCCTCTTCCAGTGGGGCGAAGTTTATATTAGTGTTACTCAGATGTGTAGGCAACACTCACACCAAGACATCTCTCCTAGTGTGCGACCTTGTGCGACCTTGGTTAGTTCGGTGACCAGTGATTTAGATCAGTGGCCAGCTTTATCGGTGCTTGCTTTGATGTAAAGTATTGACTCTTGTATTGAAAAGGGTTTCGTTTGTTTGGCCGCGGCCTTGTCTTGAAGACAGCGGCCGGCTAGGCCACTAGTTATAAATTATCCATTATTCCTGCCATCCTTTGTGAAGATAGCAGCTGGCTGGAACCACTTCGACATTGCTATGACTTTGATATGTCATTATAATGAAAATTCTAAACCGGTCAGGAACACTATAAATATGCATGGTCAGGCGGATGAAATACTAGATGTATCCAGCAGCATTGCGGAACCATCTACATACTCAATTACCTACTTTATTATTTTAACATTTTTAAAATTAATAGTTATAGGCGGAACCTTGAATTGGCAAGTTCCCACTTACAAATCCATACTCATAACCACTACACCAACGCCGTCCCGATATACATTTTAAATACACTCGTATTTAAACTGTTGAAATACAAGGATTGATAGATATTTTCCTCTGACAAAAAAAAGCAGACTTGCTTTCATATTTGACCCAGACCTTGGTCCTGATCATATTGAAACGAATATCAGATTTGTGATTTGTACATTGTACTTAGTTAATGAGATATTCTATTCGCATGGATTACAGATGCACGCTTGCACTCACACATACATACAGACGATTCGCTTGAAGCATTTACTTTCTCCAAACATTTATTTCTAATGAAATCAAAATTTCGAAAATTTGAATACTAATAAAAATGTAGGATTAAAAAAAAAACTCAAAATTTGCTTAATCATTTAAGATGTAATATAATTTTTAATATTTCCCAGAGTGAATTCGAAAGGGCTTATTGAAATTATAAAGTTTGCTTTTGAAGGTTATGATAAATCTAGTAATTTGAAACAACTAGTGGAGAACCAAAAATTTCCCTTTGGAAAATTGTTAACGAAAGCGCAATGTTGCACTAGCTTGGGCTAATTTTAGACCGGGAAAGAAATGTGGATTTTTAGGAAAAAATTAAAATTATTGCCTTCATTGTAAAAGCAATGATTAGCCAGGTGGATAGTAATGGAAAAACCTAAAGTCATGGCTGGTAAGAATACGACAGAATCGTCCTCTGAATTAAGAAATGCATCATCCTCGAAGTAGAAAGGATCAACCAAAAATTTCAAATTCCAAGATGAATCCTTAAAAATATTTATACATTTCTAGTCAATTGACAGCTCTTCGAACATCTGTGGTTACAAAAGTGTTTGGTTGTTTAAGCCACGTTGTTTTTTTTTATAATTATAATTCGAACATTAAAAATCAAACAAAACTGTCACATATAAAAAAAATCTGATGTGAAACACTCACACAACTTTCTCTTACTCCAGTTCTCAAAATTATAATTGACAAATTTTATAGTTTGTGTACCAAATTTAATGAAATTCGACGAAAACTGAAAAAACTGTTTAGTAAAAGCGCACTTCCGGTTAACTAATTTCCTTGAAACTCGGAATTTTGGACATCCATTTATTTCTAATTAATTTTGTTTGGATGATAGAATTGTATAATCAACTATGATAGCACTTTAGAGAAAAATATAACCCCACCCCTCCCTAAAAGTGCCATTAATGAATTTTGCCTAGAAAAATGTTTCAAGTAAAATGGAGACCATTGTATGTTTAGTTTATATAAGAAGTTTCAAGAAAATCGTTGAAGCCATTTTTGAGAAAATCGAGAAAAAGTGGAAAAAATCATTTAGTAAAGTGGTAAAGTAAACGCATTTCCGGTCATCCGATTTTTTCAAACTCGGAATTTCAACAAAATATTTAATTCTAATTAATATTATTTAGATGATGGAATTGTTTAACAAACTGAAATAGCACTTCAGATGAAAACTTAACCCCTCCCCTCCCTCATAACTGCCTTAAATGAATTTTTCCAGAGAAATGTTTCAAATAAATGTTGTAGCTCATTGCATGTGTAGTTGATAAACCAAGTTTGAAGAAAATCGTTGGAGCCATTTTTTAGAAAAACGCAAAAAAGTAAAAAAAAAAAACAAAACAAAAAACAAGTCAAGTGGTAATTCCGGTTGAGTAATTTTGACAGATGATCCACTGTCAGATGCCATAGTAATAGCTAAACTAAACATCAAGTTTTAACTTTCTACGGTTTTTCGTTTTTGAGCTATGCCGTTCACATACACACACACACACACAGACCATTTGCTAAAAATCACTTTTTTGGACTCAGGGGACCTCAAAACGGATATTTCCGGTCAAAACTCGATATCGAAAATTTGACACGATTACAATACTTCCTGTTACTAGAAGTAAGAGGAAGTAATAAATAAATTGAATTAAATTTTAAATATGCTCTTACATACGTAATAATTAAATTTCCTTATAAAACCAAATAAACCAAAATTTTATAGAAGAAGCGGAACTACCTTCCTAAAATACTTCGTACAGTATGTATGTTATTGTGGTACATCCATACAATCATTGTGGTTGGTATCTGATTGGTTGATCTAATAAAGTATAAAACAAAAAAAATAAGACAATGGTACTGACAATCAATCGAACTTCTCCCATATCTCTTTTCGGCATTCCTTGCTTTTTTGAAGGGGAAGTTTATTTCCTATACTACATGAAATTGCTTTAGATAAATTTCGTTGATAACCAATGAAAGTTTTGTTGTTTTAGTAAAGACTTTTTGTCTGATATATTGAACTATGTGATATTTAGTTTAGTTATTAGTTAAGCCCTACTTCTATGCTAGACTTTAAAAAAAAATTATTTAAGGAGACATAGAATTTAAGGTAAGCAAAGCATTCTCATTTATTTATTACTTCCTCTAAGTACTTTTAGAGGAAGTAGTAATCATGTCAAATTTTCGATATCTATTTTTTTACCGGAAATACACGTTTTGAGGATTCCTGAGTCCAAAAGAGTGGTTTTATAGAAAATGGTTTTGTGTGCTTGTGGGTGTGTGAACAGCATAGTCAACACCGGAAAATCGCAGAAGGTTTAAAATTGACATTCCATCAAGTTATCACTATTGTATCCGACATGAACTTACCTTACAAAAAGCTCGCAAGGGATATCTGTTGCATGCAGTTACTTGGAGCACTTAAGGATAAGATTAAGGATAAACCACTCTTTCAGAAACATAAGTTGAAATCCCTACCATTCCTGCCATAGATCAAAACAGATGCTTAACCAGTTACAGTGTACATAACTTTCTACTGACGGTAATTCTTTAGAAATCTGCACTTTGGAAGAACAGTATTCTCGTTTCTGAAGTGATGTTCAATACTTTACTTCCAAATGCTTAACAATGGTGTGTATAGTCTGTATGAATCATACCACTTCTACAAGTTGGTTGATCAATTCAAAAATGGCCGAACGAATGTGTTTGTTTTGCAACATGTGAAACGATTAAATGTCCAATCATTTCCATCATTTAATTCTCATATAATTGCTTGAATTCAAGAACTCAATGCTGTTATGATAGAAGAAAGAATCCCAGCAATACAGAGAAAGCGAGTGACGAAAAGGAATACTCTTACTCCAGGGTATTGAGCAATCATCGCTTGAAACTATTGAAGAATTCAGCTGTGGAAGTTTGTGCTAAGCTTCTTATAATCTGGATCTCGTCATAATCTGTGTCAAGTCTCATAGTGTAATGATATAGCAATGTCAAAGCCTTCACAAAATATAACAAAAGGAAAGAATAATTTATAACTAGTGGCCCCACAGCCGGCCGCTGCACAAGGTATCAAAGACAAGCACCGATAAAGCTTTGAAAGTCGCCGATGGGCAACCAAATCTGGCCACTGATCTGAATCACTAGTCGCCGACCTAACCAAGGTCGCACAAGGTCGCACGCTACTAGAGATGTCTTAGTGTGAGAACTTACTTACACAATTGACAGTGTGTGAGTAAGACTAATATAAACTTCGCTCCACTGGAGGAGGGGATCATTATATCAGTAGCTACAGTATCATCAGTATCACCAGTATTATCATTATATCACTATAGCTTCAGTCTATCAGTATATATCATTACAGTACGAGAGCGCGTCCCTATACAAGGTTTAACTTATAATTATTTTCATAGTTGTGCATATTAGTTTATTTATTTTAATCATTTTAAATTATTTGTTGTTTATCTCCTAGTTATTTCTAATTATTTCATGTTAATAGTTACCATTTCTCACATATAAATTATTGTAAAAATATAGTCTATTTTTATAAATTCAGTGTCAGTAATTCAAGCAATAACTCTCTGAAATCTCTAAACTAACTTCCGCCTAATAAATCCCTCTTCAAGACATCTAACTTCATACCTCAGGAATCACGACAATTGATTCCACTACAACAGTAGTGGAACAATCACGACAATGCAAAACTGGCACACGTTTCATAGAATTTATGTAATTATGGGATGATGTCCAAAAATAGGTAAATTATGAGATTTGTTTAATGTATCGCATTAAACTCTGG
The DNA here is from genome assembly GCA_011037195.1 of Triatoma infestans. Lineage (NCBI taxonomy): Eukaryota > Metazoa > Arthropoda > Insecta > Hemiptera > Reduviidae > Triatoma > Triatoma infestans. The sequence goes on from JAAEAF010008085.1 coordinate 7,069, forward strand.
CCATTCATCTCTTCAGAGACCCTTATAGATAAAGATGATAATAGATATTAGTGGCCTAAAACTTTAAAGATCTATTGTAGTATCTTCCACTGTGTTCAGAACATTCTAATCAGTGTGCCTAGACTTGACATTGTAGATAATGGCTTCCAATAAAAGAATGCTAATCAGAATTGCCTCCTCCATAACATGTAAGATTATTTGCTTGAAATGAAATATACTAGACTGTAATGTAGATGCAAAACAGTTTATTCAATAACAGTTAATATAATGAATAATTAAAATCAATAATTTTGAAAAAAAAAAATGCAAAAATAACATGTTCTAATTTGCAGTGCGAGAAAATCGTGTGTTTGGCATCAGATTTTAATGTTAATTGAAAATTACTATTTCCGGTATGAACATAAATTTATGTTGACTTAGATTAAGAATGAAAATTGTAAAACGTCAATGTAATCTTTTTTTGTTATTATTTAATTTTGAATTATTTAATATTTTAATTTAAATATAAGCTTAAAAAAAAGAAAAAGAAACTTCACATTTGATTAACGAATTAACATAAAAAACCATTAACAAGTTAACAACTCAAGATTAAAAAGATATGTAACGTATTGTCTAATTGAACGTGTTAAGTGTTGTGAATATAGGGTTGAAAATAGGACGAGCACTCATATTAATTCTGCACACATTTGATTAGAGAGAGAGAGAGAGAAGGCCAAAACATTCCCCAGCTGGGAGGAATTTTCATTAAAAAGATTAAAAGTGAATGCCGCTGACCCTTATATAGGCGAACTGGAGCATTGACTGGGAGAATGGCAGGCGGCGCTATATATATATATATTTCCAGCTCCAACAGAGAACTTCTGCATACCTAAACTTCTCATCATTATTACATGCTCAATTGTGCGTGAATGCCACCAATGGTATGAATGTGAGAATGAGAGAGAAAAAGTGTTAAAGAGAGAGAGAGAGAGAGAGTGGAGACAAAAAATGGAAATGTGATACGTATTGTGTGAATTTATTAATTTACAAGAAAATGATAATAATCTAATAAAATATAAAATTGTGTTTATCATCCAAACATTCCAAATTGATGTATAATACAAATAATACAATTTGGAATTTTTTGTCCCAGAAACCCACATAGGTCTTGAAAAGTGGTTTATAGAAAAGTAGCACATAAGAAAAAAAAACCGCAGTAAATTTAAATTAAGATTTAATTTGGGACCAATCAGAGGATCTGAAAGGAAATTTCAATCAAATATTTTTAAACATTAACCTCTGAAAGTGGTCACGTTAGGCTCTCCTTAAAGTACCACTTCAGTAAATTATACAATTCTGCAAACCATATAAGTTAATTAGAATTAAACGTATTGCTAAAATTGCGATTTAGAAAAAATATGATTCATATGATTCACCAGAATGTTATGAATTAATTATGATTTTTTTTTTCTTCTTTTTCCCACCCGTTTTCTTGATATAGATATTTCAATATTTCTTTAAACTTGGTACCTATGTAAATGTATATCTTTCTGAAATACTCTTAGTTTATTTATTTTATTTTATAATTGAATTTATATTATTTATAATTTATTAAATAGATTGGTAGCATTGTTTTTTGTGTGTCGCTTGAAGGGCTATGTGGCTTGTTAGGACTCTTGCTTGTTCTAACAGCGGTGAGCTGGTATGGCTACTGGGCTGTATGAGGGCTTTTGACAGGGAAATGAGTTAAGACAGCTGATTGTTCTTTTGTTACTAGCAGTTTCTGGAATAACTCTTTGAGAGTTGTGTTGTAGATTCTTCAATAGCTCCTGAGTGCTTAAACGGCTATTTTCTTCTTGGTCGTTTGATTACTCTCCTTCAAGTGTTGGTTTAACTCTTCAAGTTTGACTCTTCAATACTGATCTTGAGGCTTGTCAATGCCATCAGATTGTCCGGACTTTCAACCGATTTTTCCTTGGTAGGACTTTAAAGACAGGTACGAGTGGACAAAGCTTGGCTCTCAGAATTGTAGCAATTTGTCCAGACTATTTCTTCATCTGAAGGGGTTAATGCGAAATTGAAATGCTCCTGGGGGGGCGTTATGCTAGCCTTAATGGCCGAAGTAGCGAATTTTCTCAACAGAATATTGTTTCTCCGTTACTATTTGGTCATCCTCAAGAAAATTATTTATCAAAACAAGATTCCCGGGAATTCAAGGGAATAAGGACGGGTACAAGGCGGCAGATCACATTGCCCGGGAAGTTCCATGGGAACCTCATTGGACTCAATATTTTTGTGACATGCAAGATGACTCATGAGTCCAGTCGTCAAAACATGAGTGCATAATAGATCATAAAAATGATGGTTGAAAACGCCCCAGGCCAGAGGTAGGCGAAAAAGTTCATTATTAGCTATTCGTGCAGGCTTACTTCAAAACTACTCCAATAAGGCATAGTAAAAATGGATATTAGTTGGCCTTCTCACTGGCCACTGTAGATTTGAGAAGCATCACATGGGTCTGACCACTAATAATAGCCTGTGTGCATATTTTCTCAGGATGAAGAGGATACAGCACTACCCCATACTATGTCAGTGTGAGGGGATATATGGCCAGAGGGTTTGCCTGTACACCTTGCAGCTTTACCTTCTTCCAATTAAACTATACTAGATTAGGAGATGGTACTCTAGACTTTGTGATTGGTACAATAGACGATCTATAGGGCTCGCTAATCAACCCTATTCCAACCTTTTTTTATAGTTTATTGAGATTTTTTTCGAAAACAATCTCTCCATTTTTCTTTAAACTTCACATAAATATAACACACTACACAAGTATAGGTTTTATTACTTTTATTTGTAATATTTTTGTGGGAATATTTATTTTAGAGTGATTCACTGATGATTAGATTCGAAGGTGAAAGTTGGTCTTTTGAATTTTTGGAGCAATCAGAGGATCCGACAGGAAATTTTAATCAAGTTTTAAAAAACGAAGCTACGCAAAGCTTAGACCAGGTTTACCTTTTTTTTTCATCAACAAATTTCAATCTTTTCTCTTCTCTAAAAGGTTTTACCCTTATTTATATCAACCTTCAGTGTCGGCCAGAAAGAATGAAAGAAAGGGAAATTTCTCGTATATCTAATGTAATCTACTAAAAAGAGGTTGAACTGAAAAAGAAATAGTAAGCCCTTTATTTTAAGGTCAAAGGCTGGCCGTTATTCTGTGTCTGTTCTTAAACAATGGTATTAGTGAGTATAATTATGAAATACGATAATAATACAAGTTAGAGTTTTATACAATTTGAAAAGTTAATTACAATAATACAATATGATTTAGTTTAAGACAAAAATATTCAACTTATGTACTTAAATTAACTTATATACCATAAATTTAATTGTAATATATTTACAATTTCTATTTTTATTTTCTCCTAACATATTCAATTAATTTCCATAAATACTAATGATACTACAATTTATTATTTGCTATTAAATATTAACCTCAATATTTTAGTATTACCTTACAAATATTAGCATTTTAATAAGTGATAAATACATTAAAATTTAAATGTTCTACTCATGTTGCATACTTTTTGTGTTTTTCTATCCGTTCATATATCCGATTCAGAGACATTTCCGTGGTAGCCTGTTTCATTTGTGACCACACTTCAAAGCAGGCTACCACGGAAAATGTCTCTGGTGGCGTTTGAGCCTCCTCGCGTTCGCAGATGATATCGTCGTGTTTGCAAATAATGATATAAATTTGCAATACAATATGAATATATTGCAGGAAGAATTAGGGAAAATTCACATGGCGATTAACGTCCATAAGTCTAAAACTATGGAGATTAGCCGTTGCAGAGAAGGACCGCTAAATGTTAACATCAGGAATGTTATGTTGGAGCAAGTTGCTGATTTTAAATATTTGGGAGTAAAAATCAATGAACAAGGCCGAATACACGGAGAAATTAACGGAAGAGTGGCTACGGCAGGTAGAATGTTCAGTGCCCTTAAGAAAGGATTTATTACTAAAAAGGAAATAACGAAGGGCACGAAAATAACGGTTTTTAAAAATACTTATCTCCCAATTCTAACCTACGGCAGCGAATCATGGGCTCTAACTTCCAAACACAGCAGCCAGGTACAGGCAGCCGAAATGCGTTTCCTCCGAAAAATAGAGGGAAAGACGAGGAGAGATAGAATAAGAAATTCTACAATAAGGTCTAATCTAAATGTCGGGCCGGTGGATGAGCTGCTGAGAGAACACAGGCTAAGATGGTTTGGGCACATGATGAGGATGGACGCAGGCCGTATAGCGAGAACTTGTTTTGAGGCTAAGATGCAGGGTCAAAGAGGCAGGGGCAGACCGCGCACTACATGGGAAGGGATAGTGAGAGAGGATTTCAAAAAGAAGAACTTGGATTGGAGAAGGAATAGAAAGTTGACTGAGGATAGGGATAGTTGGAAAGCTTTAGTGAAGGCACCTCGACACTGAAAGGTAAACGAGGAATGATTAAGAAGAAGAAGAAATTTAGTATTACCTTACCAATATTAGCATTTTAATAAGTTATAAAATACATTAAAATTGAATGTTCTACTCATGTTGCATATTTTGGTTTTTTCTATCCTTTCAATTATAATCGATATCATCAGAGCATTTCCGTGGTAGCCTATTTCATTTGTGACCACACTTCAAAGCCGGCTACCACGGAAAATGTCTCTGATGCTTCCAGCTCTGCGGAACCACCCACCACAACAAATAATCGATATCTTTCTTTTCAAATTTCTTGATTACTGTGAGACATATAAAGCGTAAACGATCGAGACAAATTTTCGATTTTTTTTTTGTCACGGAAACAATGTTATGAGTATGCTGAGAACGAAAAAAAAAAATGTTAACTAACGGCTGGTATTTTACCGAATAATTTTTAGCGGAGTTTTTGTATGTTTATGCGTGTTTGTGTGTGCGTATCTCTCTGTGTGTGACAAAATATCTCAAACATGATAGATCGCAATAAGCTGTAATATATCCCGTACCAACGCTGTAACTGACAATAAAGATTTGGTTTAAATCCATTAACCGGTTTTTTAGTGTTTAGTTTTGGAAATGAATAGAATCACTTTAGTGGAGTTTTACGTAAGAACCGATCTTCCACACGTGTAAGAGATTGCAATAACAATATAACATGGCGGAATCCCAACTTGCCCCTATTCAATAATATCATTCAATCTATGCGCACATGCCATCTGAATCATACCTACAACATTTTGACCAACAAGATACTAAAGCGACTTCACTGTATAGTAAGCTCCGTGTGTGCGCTTTACAAACTGTTCACTCGCGTTTTCCGAGGAGGAGAATACATAGTTGCATATTTACACAGATGGTTCCTCAAACCCAGGAAGCGGTGAGATCGGGTCAGGATACTAGATTTATCCGTTGAGCCTATGGAATATTCGTTTATAGCTGTAAATGTAGTAAATTTTGGCGACACTAAAGTGCCAGCTGAAGTAAACAATTATAATGAAAATATTGAAAAGAGACAAGAGAAATTAAGACATAGAAAACTGAATAAAATGGCAATATAAGTGAAATGTGATTGGTGATGTGTTGTATGTTTGTTGTAGCACGAGCGGTTTAATAAAAGGGCTTGTAAGTATATATGTTTAAGAGAGAAGTATTAAGAATAAGATAGTAGTCACCACTGCTAACAATAAATATATTCTATTGAAATAATAACTACAAGTTATTTGCAAGATATTATAAACTTATTAATATGCACTGATGCTAAGAGAGCGAAAAACAACTGTTCTGCTACTGAGTGACTACAACCAACTGTCCTTGAAGGAATGTCTTCTAATTGTTCTTTCAAATCTTCCCCTATGTGAACAAGGGGTACACAATGCTATCAAGTTCATGAACTCTAAAAGACAATAGTGGGTCTTTTACTTGAAATGTCCTCTAGGAAGGGAATGCCTCATATTTTCATCATTTTGATTTTTTTTCAAATTAAATATATTTTTATATTTGTTGCATCCATCACATAAGCTACGTCTGAGCAGAACATAGTACCCACTGCTCTGAGAGCCCCCCCCAAAATGGAAACCATTACAAAAAAAAAAAAAAGCTGCAATTTTTGCAATAAGATCGGTGGTGGGAAGACTTTGTTTTAATCCTCATTATACAACATCCAATCAAAAGCTATTTACGTGCAAGATGTAAAGGGAAATTATTTCCAGCCCATCTACTGCTTTGTTTTACTATCATTCAATATAAATTTTGGTGGGTTTGTTGAAGTCAACAACTAACCCACAAGAAGCTTATTGCATTTTAAGCGAATCGATTTACACCGAACTCCTGACAAAACCAAGTCCTTAATGTTTTTTTCTTTCATAGATTTAGAATAAAAGTTTGTTCTGTATTGTGTTTGGTACAAATACATTTTGCTATCTAATTGGGAGTTCTACAAGTACGGGACTAAAGGCGGCGTTCTCACGTGTAAAGTTTAGTTGACCGATTTTAGTTGATCAACAGAAGTTGAATGAAAAACCTAGTGAGAACCTTTGTTTCAATAATGTTGATCAACTTTTTAGTGGTTCAAGAAAAGTTTGACCGGTTCAAACTTTATCGTTCAAGTATGACGCATCTTGGACAGTCAGGCCGTACTGAAAGCCCTAGGGGCTTACAGAACTACATCATCGCTAGTGAAGGAATGTCGTGAGGCATTGGTGAGACTCTCCAGGCACAACCTGGTACAGCTGCTACGGGTGCCTGCACACGCAGGGATCGAGGGTAATGAGACAACTGATCAACTGGCCAGGAACGGGGCAAATACTCCGTTCATTGGTCCAGAGCCGATCCTGGGGATAAGTGGCGGAGCGATTCGTGCAGCGATTAAAGAGTGGTGTCGCAGGAAGCATGAAAAGCTCTGGAGGGGGAGCCCGGGGGTCATACACAGTAAACGAAGGACCCAAATGACTCTTAGTCTGAGTAGGAGCTAGATTTCTCTGGTTACGGGTTATGGTAGGTTCAGGAAACATCTGTGCAAGGTAGGGCTCATTAGAGTGGAACCCTTGTGCAGACTATGTCAGGAAGAGGAGGAAACGGCCTCCCACCTGTTGTTCGATTGCGTAGCAATAATCAGATTGAGGTATGAAACCTTCGGTACTTTGCGACCTGAGGAGATAGTAGCTCAAAACGACCTGGTGATGAAGGCCCTGAAACTCCTTAAGGAGGGAGGGTTTGTTTACTAGGAACCATCGGGGGTGGCACAATGCCTCTGTTGGCTGCAGTGCCGGGACATGTTGAACCTGCCATGTTTCAAATATTGAAACGTGCGAACCTCCGAATCGCCCAATTAGTCAAACTTTATCGTTTAAGTATGACGCATCTTTCAGTTGAACCCGCCATCTTTCAAGTACTGACAAGTGAGAACCTACGGATCGCCCAAATGGCCTATCAGTTTGCTTTCAACTCATAGAGTGCTCCGTGTCGTTATTGAAACGTTTTGATCGATTTCAGTTGAAACGTATGAACCAAAACTGATTCAAGTCGCATTCAACTTTTGTTGATCAACTAAAATCGTTCAACTAAACTTGACGCGTGAGAACGCGCCTTAAGCAATACTCATCATTATTTCATACTAAAATAAACAACTATAGAAAAACATAAAGACATAAATATTTTATTACACTATTATTAATTAAAATAAAGTAGAAAATGGATATTATACCGCAGAAAATTTAATGAAACCGAGTTACTAGTATAGGCATATATATACAAGCGTACATAACAAGTGTAATCCAAACTAGGATGTTCAACATTCAACGTAGGGAAGTAACAAGTGAAACCGCTTGTACACTTTGAATTTTGATTGTTTCATAATTGAAAACTTAGCTGTACCCCTGTTTGGAGGTTGTTTTCTAACCTTTGCTGACTGGTTGGGTTTGCTGGAAAAGCCCATATCAAGTCCCCTTAGCTTTTACTAAGTAGTTTAATTATTAAACCGAGAGAAACGTTACTGTGTGTGTTCTTCATCTCTTTTACTCCTCTCATCCCTCCAATAACTCATCCCACTTTCTCATTTTCTCTTTCTCTCTTTCTCTTTTGGTTGGAAATTTTCTCAAACTACAAGATCCCTTTTTTTTTTTTTGCCTTTTCTTCTTTTCCCTTATAAAGAACTTGCATTAGCCAAGGGAAGCGTAAGTTGAAAAAGAAAATTTTTAACACTCTAAGGCACCTCTACCATCTTACTACTTTTCTCCAACCTACCTTACTTTTTGTGTGGTATATAATAAGCTGGGCTGGTTCTTAAATAGCATATATAGAACACGTGCTTTTATTTGTTCACATAGTTCCATAATATTCTTTTACAGAAATGCTGAATCCTTTTTTTTAAGACTCATTCCTTCAAGCTAGCAAAAAAAAAAGGGAAATTTAAAAAATAAATATATATATATATTTTTTTAATCTGTATTTATGCTAATATCAGCGCGACTGCGCTATAAGTAACAATAATTAAAAAAAAAATAATAATAATAATAATAATAACGAGTGACGAAGCTACCCAATGGTAACACTCCAAAACACTTCATAAAATTTACTATTCACTCTCTACACTTGAGAAGAAGATCACGAGGCCATTGTTTTTTAAGACGTCTAGTAGGGTATTATTAGGAAGTATTCGTGAAGACAGGTGTTTAATTAAGGGTTTTGTTTGAGTCTGTAGGTTAATATGGAATTTTCTGTAACTGGTTTGGGCGACTTGAACAATGAAAGGTTTTGTTAAGTTCAGTGTGTATGGCTCGGTTGGAGATGTTGGAGCGGTTACAATGTTTATGGAGGATTCTGGATTGTAGTTATGGAGTCTTTGGAGACTTGAGCGTTTGGTTAAACCGCAGAGTTCTATACGCCCAGATAGGCTTTAAAATAGATGTATACAATAGTCTTTTGTTATCTAAAGGGAGTTTTAGATCTGTTGTCCAGTAGTCTTTTAAGTTGTCGAAAGCGTCTGTTTAGTTCTATTCTTTTAAGTCATGTATGAGGGATTCCAGGTTAAGTCTTTGGTCTAATAAAGGCCCAAGATAGCGGACCAACGTTGTAGTAGACTAGGGGAAGAATTCTAGATCGTATCCTTTACTCAGTTTACACTGCAGACATCCCAACACATCCTAATACTATGCTTCTCATCTATGCAGATAATACTGGTCTCCTGTCTACCAATAATGTTCCCGTAATAGCCCATAGAAATCTGCAAACCCATCTTTTCTTCCTAGAAAAATGGTTAAAAAAAAAATAGGTCATTAAACTTAATGAAAACAAGTCCCAATACATTACCATCAAAGTAATTATGAAAATGAATCTTATTTTATTGAACTTAATATGGTAACTCAACATATTTTATTCTAGCACTTTGATTTTTGAAACTTTCATCATCCAGGGAAATTGATATCTAAGGGAAGAAATATATTTTCTTTTAGAATTTTGAGCATTATAGTAAAAAAAACATCAGTTGTTTCACTCTCGATGTTTAAGAGTATTATTGCAAAAGTGTCAGATTTATGTAATTGAGTGCCGCACCGGAAATACATGTTCTAAGTTCTCTCTAATGCGAAAAAAGTTTTTTATTTTTTATTTTAAAACGCGTTCTCTCGTTATGGACAACACGGCCCATCACTGAACAGTGAGCTGCAGAGAAAATCTAAGGGCACCGCAGCAATGTTGTGTATGTGAATGCGTAGGTTGTTTGTCTGTGTATGAGTAACGCAAGATATCAAGATATTCAAACTTGATATTCTATTTAGTTAAGCATCAGACGTGAAAGTTTTTTGGATGATTTTTTGATGTTTTTTTATTGAATTTTTTTTTTTTTAATTTATGGCTATTTTCTCAAAAATTGCTATAAAAATATTCTTTAAACATCGTACATGATAATACTGATCACTTCAAACACCAAGACGGAGGCAGGTTAAACTTTTCGTTAAGAGAAATTTACCTAAATTTACCAGGGAACCACTAACAGGGGATCTATTAACAGGGCATTGTAAGCTGAATAGGCACATGTGATTGGTGCTAGAAATATATTTTCAAATATATTTTATTTGAAATTATGAAGAAAAATCTAACATTCGCTGGCAAAAGAGACTATTCAGGTAGAAGACCAACTTGACAGAGAGTTCATTGAATTTGGCAGCTTTGTCTTTTCACCCCTTCTCACAGGGAAGATTTTGTACTAACAAGAGAAGGCATTCTTTCAAGAACAGTCTGAAACAGACATTTTACCAGAACACTTGGGTTCAGGAATCGCTCTCTCAGTGCCAGTGATAGAGATTAGCATTTATTCTAGATAAACATCTGATTTATTAAGATATAGTTGTGATATTGTAAAGTAATTTAAATTCATTAAAGATTAATATATTTATTTCAAAAACAGTGGTGGTGTCTTGATTATTTCTTAATACTTCTATCTCTATCTCAAACATACACACAAGCCCTTTACTAAACCGCTCACGCCTTGTTAGCGATTCCACCTCTCTTTGTGGAGGTGAGAAACCAGGCAATGAAAGCCTGTTATAGAATTAAACAGGCAGGTTTTTGGCAGGGTAAGCGATATGATCATTCTACCATTTATCGTGAGATGCTTTTAAGGATTCCCATTACAGGTTTCCCTTCTGATAGGAATTTGAAGACTTTTGTCTTTGGTCATTCCTACAGGGTTAGGTTGCCTTCTAGGGAAGATTGGTTAACCCTGGGTCCGTCTGGTTACCGTCCTGGGCTACACGGACGGTTCTAGGATGGATGGTAGGTCTGGGGCTGCTGTCTATTTTGAGACGGGAGATCATTTGGTAGCGCCTCTTGGTGAGTGAGCCACCGTTTTCCAGGCTGAGGTTTATGCAATTCTTTGCTGTATTTTGGATGAGAGGGTGCATAACACTAATTTAAAAGGTGTTTGTATCTGCTCGGACAGCCAGGCTGCGTTGAAGGAGCTTAATTCATGTGTCTTCACTTCCAGATTGGTGTTGGAATGTTCTAAAAGACTGGAAGATCTTTCTTCATTAAAGGATGTGCTTCTGGTCTGGGTTCCAGGTCATATGGGAATTTTTGGGAATGAGGAGGTGGATAGGTTTGCCAAATTAGGTGCCTCTCTCCCTTTCGTTGGTCCAGAGCCTGCTCTTGGTGTGTCTTCTGGCGCAAGTTTGTCGGGCTTTCAGACGTAGATGACCTCACAGCACTCATCCTTATGGATGAGTGCAGTGGGTTGTCGGCAGTCTAAAATGCTCATTGGGGGCCAGGACGGAGCTTTGAGTAGCGGGGTCCGATGTCTTTCACGGACCTCCTTCAGACCTCTGGTTGGATTCCTCACTGGGCATTGTGGTATAAGGAGACATCTCTACACAATGGGACTCGTGCCTGGACCCCTTTTGTAGAGTTTGTGAGACTGAGGAGGAAACACCCATGCATCTGATGACGAATTGTTTGGGTTGTGAGGAGATTAGGTTTAGGACCTTCGGCCGGAATAGGATATCGGTAGAGGATCTTAAGCTGGGTCCTTTTAAGGTTTTGGTCCGATTTGTTCGGTCTGTGTTTAAACTTAGATGGTTTAAACCTGGGCCTGGATTTTCGTTCTAGTCCCAGTGGTTGTTATTCTTTAGTGGTAGCTATATGGGTCCTGGGAGGCTTTGGATAGCGTAGGGTTTGCCCTCCCCTTTTGTGAATAATAATAATAAACCGCTTACGACACAAGCTACTGCTACTACTACTAGTACTACTACAACACAACACATCAATTACATTTCACACATGTACCAATTACTACTTGCAGATAACGCGTTATGCTGATTCTACAGGGTCGAGGTCGGTACACATCCATTGTGAGTATGCCAGCCCGACGATGAAAAGGTTTCTTCAACTGGAGACAAGCAATTCCGTAGCCAAGAACTTCATGACAGTGCTACTCTCAGCTTTGCTAGGCCGGTTAAGAGGGGGCGAAGCTAAGGGATGTATAAATAATTTTAGGGGACCTACAAAAGACCTCTTATTGTAGGTTGCAGACGGAATGATACCCACCCTATCATTCTATTAATCTAATCTAAATAAACAGTACTGATCACTTTACTTTGAAAAACTGATTTGGCGATATTTTATTTTGAAGAAAAGCAGTCAGGAAGAATTGCGACTTTCAGCTTTAATTTTTTTTTAAATTAATAATAAATTAATTAATGTGCACTCACTTTATAAAACCAATCACTTTTATTTGAGTATTACTTCTGGAAATCTCAAGTTATTTATTTCAATTGAAAACTAACTTTCGAAATAAAAAAATGATACGACTACAATATTTTCATGAGAGAAAGTGAAAAACTGAAAAAAAAAATCAAAATTGATTGCTGTTTTAATTTCTAGATTTGAAAAAAATGCATTTTTTACTTCTTTTTTTTTTGTGGTGCTGTTTGTGGAATTATTGCGCTTTTCCAAATTTTCTTTTCAAATATAAATATAAATCTACATACATACATACAAACGTACATTGAACACGAATATATATTTTTAGCGGATATTTGTGTTGGTTTGTATGTAAAAAGGAAAAACTATAAAAACATTATATCCAAAACCCAAAAATACAATTCAATTGGACTTAAGTGAACAAATTCTTAATCAAAGGATATTTATCCTACTTACATTTCTTTGTTAGTTGAGCTAATTGAATTTCACATTACATTGCCTTATCAATTCCATAATTTGTTATGAGATTTTAATTATACGTTTTCAGACAATTCCCAATTAACTTCTGACGATAAGTTATTCACCTTATTTTTTATTGCTTGCCATTTCACTTTATTTAGCATTTCATTTTAATACCCAGAAGCATTAAATGTCATATATTTTATATCTACTTTCATTTACCGTAACTCTACATAATTGGGAGCCACTGTCTTCTGGAAGGGCGGGTCTATGTCAGGATTGGCATAAATAGTATAAAGTAGTGTAAATAGTATAAATATGTTAGTTTTAGATTTAGTTTCTGTTTAGGGTGCGAGGGATATTGAGTACTCCACCCGAAATTCAGTTTAGTGCGTATATGTTTAGTATGACTGTCCATTTTTAATGTGTGCATGTATTTATTTGCTTGGGAGTATTTATTAGTATGAGCGCATTTAAGTATGTAAGTATTTATTGGTATGTTTGTCTGTATGAATGCGTAATGATAAGTGATGTAATGATTAGAGAAATGTACATATTAGTTTTACTTTAGACTATGATCCGTGAGGGGTGTGAGGAATATCAAGTACTCCACCCCAAGTAGTTAGAGAAACAATATATGTTAGGCCAGTTGACATTAGGTTTTCTCGTTAGGTAACTAGTAGGTTAACCCAATCAGTATAGTATCCATCAGAGATAAGATAAAAGGTGCAAAGGACCTTGATGTTGGGCACCTTTCAAATAAAAATAAAAAAAATTACCGTAACACCCACAACTAGCTTTCTTTAGCAATTGAAGCTATTTCATAGGTCTCTTCTCTGTGCGGACAACATCCTTTCTGTTCCATTACAACATTCTTAATAAATGTGTGTTCGATTTAGTCATATTATTCTTCGAATTGAGTTACATTCCAGCCATACTTTCATCAATCATGCCGTTTTGTAATTCAGTTCGCCCACAACTGAATTTGGTTCTCCGAATATGCTTATTTATTCTGTATGCTTTAGTTATTTCTAGATATTATTTTTTTTTTACTTGGTGACCAATTAGTGACTGTCGGCTGAAGTGCTAGGATCCCCAGTCAACTTAATTGTAACCCATCTTTCGTTGAAAAACTCGGTCACTTTGCAAGTGATTTATTTCAGAATTTTTCCATTGTTTCATACGCAGATTTTGGAGTGTGCCATTTCTAACTTTAAAAAAGCCTTTTTCATTTAAATACTTGTAGCCTGGATAAGGAATTTACTCCATTAGCACTGTGTAACTTTTCGTAAGTCACAGTAGCGGATTCGTCACGCTTTAAACAAAATTTAATGGCACACCGTTGCTAAAAATTTTTGCCGATCCATTTGCTTGTAATGCGCCACACAAACACAGCTTCACATCAAACCTCTAAACAATAGCCAAGCATGTAGGGCAAGGGTTAATTTAATTGCCATGTGAATGATGAGGCAGCAGTGTTTTCAGTCAGTGTACAGCTTGGCCAGATTCATTAGTTTTCTACCACAACTTGTTCACTTCGCTTTTCGAATTTTTATCTCTAAAACAATACCTTCAATAAAAGCTGCCTTTAGATTACACTCATAGCAAAATCTGGTATCTGGTCGATCATTAGTGCGGAAACAAATCAAAGACAAAAGATTTCTATTAAAATTTACGTTTGGATGATTTAGTACTGTTTGGTTCTTGTGAAAAATGTAAAACAAAAATGTTGGTAGAAGAGAACAAAAAAAAAAATACTTTTTACATTTTTTTTTTTTAAAGTGAAATATTACCATTTTTATATAAGGATAAAAGGATGGTATTTGTAACAAAGAATAGCTTTTTAATCCAAGGTAATCCAGCTTGGTTATCAGGCTTGTAGAATATTGTGTAACGACGTCAGACAGTAGGAGAAAATGGCAGGGGTCTCTGTCCTGCTGAATACCATGTATAAGAGGGGAATATACTAGGTTAATAGGGATTTATTTCTGGTCCGCTGTCTGCATATTATTATATTCTTGTAATTTTTGCAGTCATTTTTTGTTATATTGACTGAGTTGTATTATTATTTTTTTTTTTTTTGAAGTAAATAATTAAAAAAGAGGTTGATAAAAAGTTAATTAGATTATTTTGATAAAATATTTACTTTATATAACTGCCAGTCAGGGGAAGTATTGTGATCGTTTCAAAGACTCAATATCGACTAGTCACAAGTAATACCCGTTTTGAAGTTCCTGAATCCGAAAAAGTGAATTTTAGTAAATGGTCTGTGTGCGATGTGAACAGCACAGCTCACTAATGAAAGATCGCAGAAAATTCAAACGACATTTCGGTCGGTTATAGCCAAGGAATCCGACAGTTTCCCTCAAAATTCCTTAACCGAAAGATTCTATGACATTTATTTGAACATTTTCCCTGAAAAATTTATTCAAGTGTAGTTTTAGGGAAGAGGTAGAGTTATGCTTTAGTTTCTTGTATGAATCTGTAATAACTGCTCAGTATTCTCCTTATATAAAGAGGCTATTTGATTTTGTAAATGAAATTAATTTGTGCAGAAATATCTAAGTTAGATTAATTAAACTTGGGTGAAGGTATATCGAGTACTTCACTTAATTAGGTTAGGTTAAATCTTTTTTATGTTAGGGGAAAGGAATATAAAGTATTTTTCCCTCTTATGAATGTATATATTAGCGTGAAAGTATTTATTAGTGCGATTGTATTTATTAGCGAGAATGTATTTATTAGCGTGAATGTTATTTATTGGCGAGAATGCTTTTATGAGTGAATATAGTTATTGGCGAGAATGTTTAATTTAGGTTTTTTATTTCGAGGTTGAAAGAAATTTTATAAAAGTATTTCAACCCTATTAGGTTTATTTTATTAGGGCAGGAATATATGTTAAAAGTACTGCATATCTAAAATAAAACAGTTTACAGCAAGGAAATAGCCTCTTTAGGATAGGTTACATAGATTCTTCAGGATAGTTTCTTGCTTATATTCCATAAAATTCGTTATTTATTTGCATGCAAATGGTCCACATTTAAATGATGTAAATAGATCCAGAATATTTATATTAATTTATTGTATATATAATTGTAAATATATCATTTATATTTAAATAAGATAGTTAAATAAGATTTAACTAAAAAAGGGATGGCACAACAAGAGATCCACATTCTCCCTCGTCGAAATGATCGATGAAATAAGAGGGGATGTGTGGTACTATATCAATAACCTTAAGCTCCTCCATGCCTTGCCAAGAAGGCATTGATTTAGATGCCACAAAGGTTGAATATGTGCCATCCTAGCTCGTGCGGACCGAGTGGGCAACGAAACAAACTGAGGGGCGCTAATAACCTTAGAAGTTGGTGAGCCAAAAAAAAAACTGCTCAGTAGTATAAAACTGAGTTGTGACAAACACAGATAAGACAAAGTAAATGTGCACTTTCACTTCATACGAGAAAGTCAAATTTCCATTAGGGAACACGAATGGAGGATTTCGTTTATTTTAGCTCCGAGAAGAACTTAAGTAACAAAGTTGGGGCTCCTAGGTGAACTCAAGTAACAATGTTGAAGATGAAATAGAAAGAAGAATTGTCGCTGTTAATTTTTCCTTCAGAAAAACCTCAGAAGCAACGTTCTGATTAAAGCATCGAAGGTCCGGAAATATAAGACATTGGGTAAGAGCAATTCTCACCTAGTTTCTGAGAGCTGGACGATAACAAGGTCTCCTCTCAGCTTTGAGAGGAAGATATTACGTAGGAATTATGGAGGAATTCGTGAAGGAGCAATCGCTGATTAAAGGATCAATATAAGGATCTTGTTGTTTGCCTTGACATCAAGTTTGCCAGCTGGCGTTGTTGGGTTGGCCATGTTGTAAGGATGGGGAGCCACGAAATTCCGAATAATATCCTGACGGAACGAATATTTGGGAAGTGGACGAGTTTGAAGTGGCTTAGATTGAGATTGGAGAACTATTGGAGACTGTAGCTGCAGGCGCTTCGAATGCTTTTAAATGTACTTAATTGGAAGACAACAGCAATAGATAGGGGTAATTAAAGGTTATTGTTGAAACAGACTAAGATTGAATTAATGGGTCGTAGCGCCACTTAACAATAACAAAACAATAAACATTTTGTGAACATTAAAAGTTTGAAGAAAATTCAAATTAGAACTATGTATATTGTGAAAAGAGAAAGTCGTATGAGTGTTTCACAAAAGATTTGTTCGTTATTTAATGAAAATTCAAATTTGCCGCCAACGGCGTAAAATAATTTTATTTCTATGAGGGTATGTGCTGATTTATTAGGCTGCGTCCTAAGAGTCCTAAGAGTAGAGAGGGGGTAACTTTATGCTTTTTCTCCTCTCTCAGTTAGTCGCTAAGTAACGCTCAAAGGAGCAAGTGGCCATCTAAGACACGCTTAAGCAAGTCGCCATTTTTAACACTCGATTTGAGTCTGTCACAGTACATGCCAGTTCGGCTGCCCTTAATTCTGAAATCCCAAGTTTCTTACTTCTGATTTTCCTGGGCAGTGTTTAAACTGGTTCTTTTGTGGAGTATGCGGCTCCGGTCTCTCCAAGCCTGCAGAGGTTATTGTGAAATTACATGGTTGTTACTTCCGTTTGATTTCCTGCCGTGCAGCTTCTGGGTGCGTTTAATTATTATTTATAATCATCAGACAATCTATCTTTCCAGTACGTACAACTATTAATACTTCTTACTTTGGCGTAGCTCACCCCTTACTTGACTCACCAATAACCCTTGGCGAACTAATTTCGGTTCTTTTGAAATCAAAATCTGGCAAAACTGCAGGTTTGGACGGTATCTCTTACGATTTTTATAAAAATCTTCCGGAAAATTGGTTGTTATATATTCTTTGCTTTTTTAATAAAATTTTCGATTTAGAGACCCTTCCAGAACCGTGGACTAAAGTACTTTCCTTTATGCTGATAAGAAATAAAGGTGATTAGCTCTAGTAAACTGCCTTCTTAAGCTTTTTACCTCAATTTTGGCAGCGAGATTATCGTCCTGGGCAGACATATGTAATATTATTCCTGAATCGCAGTCCGGTTTTAGGTCATCTCGTGGTTGTAGTGATAATTTATTTATTTTTAATAGCTTAATTAATCTGAAGCTGCGCCAAAAAGGCAAATCACTATACGCAATAGTAGTAGATTTCCAACGAGCATTCGATAGTCTTAACCATAGTATCTTGTGGAGTAAATTATTTAAACTTGGTGTTAGACCGAAGATAATCCGTTTATTAATAGACCTTTACGAAAGAGCATCCTTACAGGTAATATGTAATAACCAGTTATCTGAGAGTATCAGTATCAGTGAAGGCGTTCTCCAGGGGGAGACGCTCAGTCCTTTACTTTTCAATTTCTATATTTCTAATTTAGAAGAATATTTCAGAAAGAAAAATAGCCATGGAATCCCAATTACTAATACTTGCAACATTCTTCTTCTTTCTTACGCCGATGACTTGATCATCTTTGCTGATTCTTTTAGCGACGTTACAACTAAATTAAATATTTTATCTGAATATTGCACTTTGAATAAACTAAAGGTTAATTGCAATAAGACAAAAGTCATTAAATTCTTCAAAGGCAGGCCAAAAAAAAGATTCGAATATTTATTTTAATGGCACAAAAATTGAAGCAGTAAAGGAATTAAATTATCTAGGTGTTATGTTTGCCAGTTCAGGTTTATATCCGA
>JAAEAF010008086.1:0-53327 GCA_011037195.1 Triatoma infestans
TGAATTATTCTCGCAAATGGATATAACGATGCTATCTGCACGGATATATACGTGTCATTAAAATTTAAAAGATTATTTGAGTTTGTTCAATGTTATTGGCGGCTTTCTTTTGGATTACAATAGTATTTGGGTTTTAGAGTAGGTAATTGTAACCCTACCAGTTCTATCTTGATGTTAGAGAACAGAGTTAAAATTTCCTTGACAATTTTATACCAGTATTAAACTGCAATTAAAAGAAATATTGGCTTTCTCATTAGATTTTTTTTCAAATCATTATCAACCAATTCTATCATTTTCTTAACCTTTCCTTGATTTTCTAAAAATTCTTTTCTAATTCTTTAAAAAATTCTAATTCTAATTCTTTAAAATCTTTTCTTTTTTTTTTTAGCGACGTTACAACTAAATTAAATATTTTATCTGAATATTGCACTTTGAATAAACTAAAGGTTAATTGCAATAAAACAAAAGTCATTAAATTCTTCAAAGGCAGGCCAAAAAAAGATTCGAATATTTATTTTAATGGCACAAAAATTGAAGCAGTAAAGGAATTAAATTATCTAGGTGTTATGTTTGCCAGTTCAGGTTTGTATCCGAGTGCCGTGAAAGCTGCTACCTTTAAAGGTAATATTGCCCAAGGAACGTCCTGAATGTACTAAGAAAATCAAATTCGAACTCCTTAGAGGCGCTAAAAAAATTAAATGAGTCAATTATTTTATCTTCTATGTGTTATGCAGTTCATATCTGGGGGCTTAGATATTCCTACTTAATCGAATCTACCCACTTACAGTTTTTTAAAAGATGCTTCCACCTAAACAAATCTGTATCTGCTTTTATGATAAGGCTTGAGTACGACATTCCTCATGTTAAACTGATTATATTAAAACTTACTTTAAATTGGGTTTCAATGAGCGAAAATCGCTTTCCAAAACTATGTTTCGAAAGACTATTGTCTTTTTTCTTCTGTTGATTTAAAAAACAACTCTAAATATAACTGGGTATGTCAAGTTGTTTTACTTTTAAAAGAAATAAATGAAGAAAACATATTGAGCATTTCTGATCCACTAATATTTAGAATCACTAAAAATCGAGTTTTGTCTTCTTACCAGCAACACCTCTATAAATCTGATATAGAAAAGTTGTCTAATTCTGAATATAATCCTTTATATAGGGACTATTTATTTTCTGTCCGAGAAGTGTGTCTCAATTCTAAAACTATTTATTACTTAAAACGTTTTATTTTTCAAGTTAGACTTTCAGGCAGGCATGTATTCAAATTTTCCGGTAAAGCTGGTAATACTTTACTATTTGTATCCATCAAAATTATGTCCTTTTTGTAAAAATATAGAAGAGGATTTTTATCATTTTTTTATTGTATTTGTCCAGTTTACAACATTTTTCGTTCTAAATTTATACCAACTCTTGTACTTTTACCTATGTCAAGTTTTAGTTTTGTTTTTTTTAGATGTTTTGCAAAATTTTACTTATAATCTTTATACTTATACATTATTTTGTTTTACATTAAGATCATTTTTGTAACACTAAGTTGTTATTATTATTATTATTATTGTATATTTTTATGTATATTACCAGACTCCTTTGTATGGGGCAAGGCCCCGATGGCAAATAAATAATAAATAAATAAATAAACTTTAAAAGATTATTTGAGTTTGTTCAATGTTATTGGCGGCTTTCTTTTGGATTACAATAGTATTTGTCTTTTGGAGTAGGTAATTGTAACCCTACCCTATCTTGATGTTAGAGAACAGAGTTAAAATTTCCTTGACAATTTTATACCAGTATTAAACTGCAATTAAAAGAAATATTGGCTTGCTCATTAGATTTTTTTTTTCAAATCATTATCAACCAATTCTATCATTTACTTAACCTTTCCTTGATTTTCTAAAAATTCTCCCCTTCTTTTGGACGATTATATGATCAAAATATTTCTTTACTGATTTTAACCTTTTTAACTTTCCTTTTTATTAACTTCATTAATTTAACATGAATTCTAATTTCAAAATAAAACTTTGAATAGAAATAATTTCAAATTGATTTTTATAAAACTATAAAAAGAATAAAAATTATAAAAAGAATAATTTGTTTATCGAAAATTATCTCTTTAATGAGATAAATATTTATTATAATTAAATTAAAATAAAGTAGGTATATAACTCCAGCACTAAATAGGATTTGTTGGTTCTAATTTGACCAATTAGAAACTGTTAGAACTAATTAGAAATTCCAATAAACACAAGTTAAATTGCAGTCATTAAATTTGTACAATTTATTGTTAGTTGCAAAATTGAATATCAATTTATATAAATATATATTTATTTATTTTAGCTTAGTATTTTACAAATATAGTTTACAGAGTGCTAGTACAGTTAGTTGTCTTTAATATCAATTAACAATTACATACATAATATTCGTGTTGGATTTTGTGTTGGTATAGTGGAGGAGGGAGAGACAGTGCTACAGTCCGTACCGCTGTATAGTTAAATTTATTTCATTCCCATTACATTAGTAGTTCAAATAGATATTAGATTTTAACAATTTCCACTATTCCCAAAGCATATATAACATAAATTTAAGTACGAGCACAATAGAATAAAGGCAAACTTGAACTTAGTAATTAATCTTACTTTTCTCCTAATTTTCTAGTTATAAAATTGATTCAACTCGGCACTACGTAGGTTAAAATAAAATAGAGCATCTAGTATGAATAAAATTAAAAAAAAAAAAAAATGGGCAAATTACAATGTTCAGATATTTTGAAAACAAAAAAAAGCTTGCTAGCAGAAAAGTAAGCTATTTCAGGTCTACTTTTGAACTCCGCCACCAATTGCTAACATGAGATGGGTAGAAAAAAAAAATAGTATAACAAATTATATTTAATACTTCCAACCTTTGGTTGAAGATCAAAAGGAACGTATCCGCAGTGAAGAAAATAGGACAGATCTTTGATAGGTTCTCCATCTATCTCTCTCACTCTCTCTCTCTCTCTGTTGATAACCAACTGTGATATTCCCAGCTTGCTGATGATGCTTCTAGAGAGTTCAATAAAGAATCTACTTTATGAAATTTGTCGGTCCATTTGTGGAAATGAGTATGATATCTGGGAGCAATAGGCGAGGAGCCCGGAAGAAAGCATGTGGTGCTTATTCCTTATAGTCACTTTCATTTTGAAATTACACTTTTTTTTGACATAGTTTTTTAAAGTACTGCGCGCCCATACACTACTGTAAATTATTATTTAATAAATAAATAAATAATTTATTTTTTGTTTCTAATTCTTGCCTTTCTTTTTTCTACTTTTAATTATTTCCTACTCGGGGCAAGAGGCTCCATCTCCTTGGAAAGGTGCATCTCTTGCATATGCTTTCATGTGCTAATCATAATTTATGAAGTACTTAGAAGTATACATTTCAATTAACATAGTTGTTTCTTAGCTTACTCTTCTTTACATTAAAAATTAAAAAAAAAGGAAGCACCCGAAACATTCCCGGCTGGGTTAGATTTTTAGTTCAATATTTCAAAATATCTGCATTTCGATCATCACAGTCACTTAGCTATAGAGAGCGTATATTTGCTTAAAATCGAACTAAAATTAATCACTAACTAGGAATAGCCCAAATATAAAGAATGAGAAAGTTAATTAAGATGTTCAAAGTTATTAAAAATTTTTATTAAGAAATTCCAAGAATTCTGCATAATATTGGCCGAGTGTAAAACTTGATAATAAGTAATTTAAGTTCAAAGGAAGAGCTGGAAATTTTGAATGAAGAATATTATTTGATTGAAGCTAAAAATAACCTATTAATTTATGATTAATTTACTCAGTACTGAATTAAATTAAATTATTCAGGTTACTTTAAAAAGTATAAAATTAACTCTTTCAGATGAAATAACTAGTTTAAATTTACACTAAACCAAATTCAGTAATGTACAATGAATGTAATAAAGTTAAGTGCCTACAAGTGTTCATTCAAGTTTAGTGCATAAGGTAATGAAGCTGCTTCTAAACAATAACTAGAATTTAATTAAATCTGACAAAGTATCTACCAGCAAAGAGAATTTCATTATTTATCACAGTTATTAATCCAAACATCATTCATTAGCTCTATTATAATTAACGAAAGGGTATAAATAAATTTGTTTATTAGTGTCATCGTATTTAATTTTCAATATTATAAAGGATGTCAAAGTATTATAAGAAATAAGATTTTTATTTTAATATCTGATTAAGAATCTATTCTTCAATTATTAATAATGTAGTTTGGATAATTAGAAGCTGGTAATAATAGTATGTTGAATTATGAAACTTCCTTTGTATATTTTGTAACATGGCACCATACTATTATTGTTGGTCGAAACTCAGTGGATAGATATGTTTTGAACACAGATTCTTTGCAGATACTAGGCCAAATGGAAATATTTGGCATTGAGATATTGCTGCCTGCCAATCATTGATAGTTTACATAAGGATGTGTCTAAATAGGGCTGAAGTTGAAGTTGAGGCGCTGTAACTACACGAACATCTCTTAAGAACTATTCACAGCCAAGAATCTTTGGCCGAACCTTTTTCCCTGAAGCAGTTATTTGGTTTTCGATTCGTAATAGTAAAGTTTTTCGAAACAATAAGCAGCATTGGAAGGGGCCCTGGAGAAATTTGAAAGAAAAGCAAGGACTCTTGGCTTGAGAGTCAACGAAGAATAAACTATTTACATGAGATCAACCAGGAACCAAGTTGGGATGCCTGAGAAGAATGCTCATGAGTTCGTAACTGGAGATAATGTTAAATAAAATGGAAGCTGAAATTAACGCTGGCAACAGATGCCTATTTGCATTAGCGAAAGCTGTTCGCTTTAGAGGTTTGTCACGTGACAGGTCTGATCTTGTCAAACAAATGCGGTAAGTGGACTGTATTTGAGAGGGTGTAGTTCTGAATGCGGGGAAACAGAGAATAGTAATTTCAATAATAATGAATAATAGAACGCTTACCTTGTAAGATGTGGACACCGGCGTAGCAACGCCCCAAGGAAAGGGATCCCAAAAGGAAAAGAGAGTCGACTCCCCCACTACCCTGGCCCCAGATACCTTTGTGAACGTAGATGGTGTCCTCCAGTCTAAAAGGCAAGCAGATTGAAGGCCAAGTAGGCATAAGTAGATTCCTTTGTATGATGTTCTGTACTCAAGCGGGGAACATGCGGTGTAACGAGAATAGCGGAAAACTGTGTACCCGTGAAAATGCGGTGTAACGAAAGAGTTGAGAAACGAGACGCTCGTATACTTGCGGCAAACAAACAGAGAGAAAACGAAACACTTAATATGCGGGGTAGCACGTGGAAAATGTAGAGCACTTCCGTGCGCGTACGAGCGAGGGTACAACAGAACCAGTACAGAATAAGTACAGAAGTAGTAGAGAACTTAACAGATTGGAGGTGAAGCTGAACAATGGCTATCGGAAATTATCGTAAGTACGACAACAGCCGAAAGTAACATATGTGTTGCGG
The DNA here is from genome assembly GCA_011037195.1 of Triatoma infestans. Classification (NCBI taxonomy): domain Eukaryota; kingdom Metazoa; phylum Arthropoda; class Insecta; order Hemiptera; family Reduviidae; genus Triatoma; species Triatoma infestans. Next base: position 5,514 of record JAAEAF010008086.1, read on the forward strand.
AAGGCATATATTGGGGGACAAAAAGGAGTCATGAGATTAAACATGACGCCAAGGTTCTAATACCTAGAACTATAATTAGACCAGTTGCAACGTATCCTACTGATACTTGGGTATTGTCTGAAGAGAGCGAAAGGTTGCTTGGTGTGTGGGAGAGAAAAGTCCTAAGAAAGATATTTGGCCCATGCTTTGTGAACGGCCAGTGAAGTATTAGTAAAAATGAAGAATTGTACAAGGATGAAGATATCGTGACCTTTATAAGGAAAGGTCGTCTTCGCTGGTTAGAATGGAGAGAATGGAGGAGGTTAGACTATCCAAAAGGCTCCTCTATGGTCGACCCGATGGAGCTCGCCGGAGAGGAAGAGCTCGCTTGCGTTGGCTGGACGATCTCCAAGATGACCTCACCTCAATGGATGTTAGTCGGTGGAGAATGAAGGCCAAAGACAGGCCACATGAGGCTTGTGAACGAGGCCCTGGTCCTTTACACTGTTGCGTATAGAAGAAGAAACTATTAGGTTTGGTCGAATTTTAGAAGGACTGAATATGGCCTGGATTTCTGTTTTTAGACACATCCTAAATCTCAAAAATAACTAGGCAAAATTGTAAGGCTAAAGGGCAATGCAGACCCTATGGAAAAATAATACAACAATAATTAACAATAACAGTGCAAAAAAATGAGCAAGACAACATTATCATATTTATCGGCAATTTTTCAACTTATCAAACTTCACTAACAAGATCGTTAAAAGTATTATTATAAATATTGGAAAACTTCTTATCTCAAGTTACTACTTCTTAACGAAACAATCTACTTATTTCATACATTCAGTTTATACACAATAATAACGGGTATAGTTTTTAGTTTAACTCTAAAACTATGAAATAAATAAAAATATTTACTTTGATACTATCCTAAAAATTATTTCAATTTTTTAATGCCTTTAGCTCTGTCCAAAATTTGTTTTGGGAAAACGTAAATAAAGCATGTACAGTGCGAAGAGAATTCTTGGCAATCTATTACTAATATCAAAATTTAATAACAATGTAAAGGGAGGGGAATAGCTAAGCGGTTAGCGTACTGGACTACCATGCGGAGGACACGGGTTCGAGTCCAGCTGTGGTACCCTTAGATTTTTTTTCTTCCTAGGAACCTCTACAGCTCACTGTCCGGTGATGGACAGTATTGCATCTATCGACCGAAGGCCGGCAGTGCACCGAGAAGGCTCCGGGTGCCAATGACCATAGATGTTAACGCGCCTTAAGAAAAATACAAAATGTAATTGAAGAATATAACTTTTATTTGAGGACATCCGAAACATTTGTTTTTATTACCAATAGCATGAAGTCTCTCACACATAATTTAGAAGAGTATATAAACAAATTTACAAACGAACGATTCAACAAAAATCTTAATCTTCGTGGCTAATATTCCAATGTTTAATAAATTTTAAAGACCGTTAAATGCTCTATAGGCCTTTTATTGCTTTCTATTTGAAATCTTCACATTACAACAACGCACAAAATCTAGTGAGAAACATTCACACGACGTTCTCGTACTCTAGTACAATTTAATCAAGACATTGTTTAGTTGGGCTGGCCATAGACATGGCGGTTGGGATTATACTTGTATAACTGAAAACCGCTTATATAGAGCACTCTAAGTCGGAAAACATCAAAGCTTGTGTAAATTAAATTTAAACTAACTGACAGGCCCCTAATAACACTCTAGAATTAGAGGTTCTTTTGTTGTGATTGGTTCTGCAGAGCTGGAAAGCATCAGAAATATTTTCCGTGACAGCCTGTTTCTTTTTGTGATCATCGAATGGTTTCAGGAAGCATTTGTCAGAGTGATAATATGTTATCACACTGTTTGACAGACGCATCCATGCCCGAAACAGGTCGGTGACCCTAAAAAGAAGCAGGCTATCACCTGAAAATATCTCTTGATAATTTCTTGTTTTAAGAAAAATGTTACAATTAAAAATGGTAGGTTCCTATCTAGGTAGCAAACATTCCAAGTTTACAGTTCGATGTAACCGTTTTCGAGAAAATTTCAAAAAATTCCAAAACTTATTCTCTGTAAAATCGCACTTCTAGTATTCTATCAATGCTTTTAAAGTATATTAAGATTATGTAAGGTGTTAAAAACCATATTATATTATGTTGTAGTGGTACTTTAGCATAACGCTACTCGGGATTTTATTGTGCTACCAGATAGTGTATGTCAAATTTACGAAACTTGACTTTTTACCGGAAATACATGAATTAGGGTCCTCTGAATACGAAAAAATGTTTTTTAGCGAATGGTCTGGTTTGTATGTGTGTATTAATCTAGCATAACGTAACTGTATCCCCCAGAACCCTCAGGAAAATGTTTCATATAAAAGTGATAGGTACTTATGTGTGTAGAGCATTAGATTAGACTAGTTTGGGGAGGGCCACGACTACAATAAGAGATCTGTTGTGGATCCCCTCGGTTTATAGCACATCCTTCAGCTTCGCCCACTTAATCAGGCCTAGCAAAGATGAAGTGGCTCCGTCATGAAGCTCGTTGGCTTCGGGATTACTAGTCCCCAGTTGAAGAAACCTTGTTCTTGCTAATCAGGCACACTCACAAAGGATGTGCACCGGGGTTTCCTCCTCGGTCCTGCAGAAACGGGCATACTGCGTTGTCTCCAAGTAATAAACGGTGCATGTGCCTATTCAGCCTACAGTGCTCTATTAGTAGACCCACTATTAGCGTGTGTGTAGAGCATACGAAGTTTAAAGAAAACGGTAGGGCTGTTTTCACGGAATCACGAAAAACCATACATTAAAGTCGGACTTCCGGTTGATGGATTTTGACCAAAACCTTTGCGCTTGATGGAGGTGGTGGTAGTACCTACATGAAATAGCAAGTTTACCCTTCCTGCGACTTTTCGTTTTTGAAATAACAGACAAACGTACACTACACACACACACATATATATATATATATATATATACTTATTAGGGAGTAAGAAAAAGTAAAAACAATGTACTAATTAAAATATAGTACTGCAAAAATTGAGTAAATATGCTCTCTGAATGGAGATGATGTTGAGAATTTTCTACAATACAGGAGAAGACTATACGCAACATGTAAATAAAGGAGATATGATGTCAACAGAACGGCTCTAAAGATTGATGGATGTATTTCCTACATTTAACCTGGGGAGGAACTTGTGTTCTCCAGAGAAAATGTTGTTAAACTTGGATATCATTACATTGATGGTAAAATATTGGCCCATTATTCTGCAGCAATGGCTAATACTACTGCCAAGTCCACTAGTTTAGATGTATAGAGTGAGTGCTTCAAAGCTAAAGCCACTAAGCTATTTAGAAGATCTATATGGCTGCCATTGTTTGTGTGTAGAATGTTGTGTGGTGTACCATTTTGTAACTAAGGGTGAGAATGTGTATGCTGGGTGCCAGAGTTTGCTTGTCCATACACCGCTACACCCAAAACAGTTGCACACCTCAACTATCTAATACAAGCGATCACTATCTATATTTTATTTTATTGTTAAAAATGTAATAAATTAGGCCAGTTTCTCTAAAACTACGAAAACTTCTCGTTGATAATATTTTGCATTTGTTCCATATCTTCTTTTTATTTTCTCTGATTTTTATTTTAAGAAATATTATATTTTGTTTACATATTTGAAGTGTGAATTGTTTTTAGAAAACATGGGGTTTGCTCATTAAAGAGAACATTTTATTTAGTACCACAAAATTGAAGCTTATTAATGCTTTTTGCTTATTATTTTAGTATTTTGTAGCAACTTCTGTTTAACTAGAAGTAGAAAAGTTGTAATTAGAAACCTGACAGAATAACAAGAACTCTCAGATAATTAGACAAAATCGGGCGCATTCCTCGCTTAATTACGATAAATTGATTGATTCAGGCAAGCAGCCTACTAATCTTATTACTTAATTTATTATCCTTATAAGTAAGGAATGCATTATTTTTTCTTAAGTTCAAAATCTGTGGTCCTTGGTGCACTTCTCAGCGGCAATGGCGGCCCCTAGGCGCTGCCTAACACGAGTCCATGAGCTGTATAGAGGCTCCTAGGAAAAGAAGGGCAGTATTGCGCCTTGTCTAGAACCGGGGACTTACGCGTGCGAATCCATTCAACCTATCCCTTTTTACTACAATTGTTAAAAAAAATAATGCACAGGATGTTTGTAGGCTCATGAATTTGTACAATTTTTTCTAAGCATTTTTGACATTTTCTTTTGCAGCAGTAATATGGGCAGCCTGTGTATGACACGTTTAAAATTATTAGGTGGTGACTCATCTCCTAAAAATTCAATACTCTGTTTTTAACTGCATTTGAATTTTGTTATAAAGCACGAAACAATATTGCCCAACTATGCGCGCTGTTTCTTGTTTCATGCCTTCTAAATAGTATTCTTCCTAACAGCATGCGCATAACCTAGATAGGGGCCAAGTTTTTCAGACATACAAATTAATGGATGATATTTTTTTTTATCCAACGCCAACTGTTGGCAATTTAGCCATTCTGTCGCGGGCAACTCAATATAAGAGAGCCCTAGCGTAATAGGAGTCTTGGTCGGCAGCATCCTCACGCTGCTGGTATAGAGCTTGGCACACAGCAAGGTGTTCACCGTTCGCACCACTCCAATCCTATGCAAGTGCTCGCGTAGGTAGTCATGGCGAGTCTTCATTCTGAAATTGGCAGTGAACACACGCCGAGGTAAGTGACTAGGGATCGCTCGATTTTACAGAGTAGCCCAAGCTTTTCCTTCTGCCTGAGTTTGTGTAAATCACTCAGCATCTCCTTCATGGTGCTGTTGACCAGGGAGCATATAATCCTGTACGGCACAAGTCCGACGGGTTGATCCATTAAGCAGCCCTCTTTTGCCAACTGATCCGCTCTTTTGTCACCCTCGATTCCACAGTGGCTAGGAACCCACTGCTAGGTAATCACCCACCCTTCACCTAGTAGTTCCCCGATTGCTTGTTTTGTACTTTCTACCAGCAAAGTATCACTGTGGCCAAGATTTATTAGGGAGACGATAGTAGACTGCGAATCAACTAGAATGACCGCATGTTTCCTACCTTGATATTTCTTTAGATGCTCAGCTGCTTTTGCAACAGCCAGCACCTCAACGTCATAGTTGCTTGGATTGGCTCCTGCAGGGTAAGATCCCTGAAACTCACTGGAGTAAACACCAGACCCAGCTACTCGTCGCCGTAGTTCTGCAGATCCATCAGTGTATACTCTTAACCATTTATCTTCGGGGTATTTCTCTCTAATAGTAGCCAACGCTACTTCAGTTCAAGAGTCTTCAGATCAACGTCTAACGCTATACTTTTACTTGTTTGTATACCGATGGACAATCAGCAATTAGGAACCCGAAGCGGTAGCATCCAATGAGTCACCCTGTGGCCTATCACAGCCAAATCTCTTTGTACCTCAAAGCCAAATCTGTGGCTTCATCATCATGGTTCTTTGAGTCTTTAATCTCTCCTGCGCCAAAGTATGGGCTTTCCAGAGCTTCACGGGTAATCTCCGTAGCTTTTCGCAATTTTTAGGGCGGATTATGAATGATATTTTATACAATTAGTTATATGTATATCTTTTAATCCATTTTAGGCTTATGTAAGATGAATGGCAATGGAAAGGAAACAGCATTCTTTTTATTATTAACAAAAGTCGAACGATTGCTGTCTGGAACTGAGCAATAACGAACTCCCCTGTAATAATAAGAGTATTTAGGACAGATTTGGACAGAGTACAGATTTGGACAGATTTGGAAAAGTTTGTTAAAGTGGAGTTATCTAACACTCTATACCCTAAAAATCTAGAGTATTGAATGAAAGAAGAATCCAATACATCCTCAAACAGGCCTACTGAAACTTAAATATTTATTTTAGGACCTTTCAAATCGTTAACTAGAAAGTCTGCGATTCTCAAAAAACCTGGACTTTCCCCCAAAAAAATGTACCCATAAGAAACTCATTTAAACGCCAAAACTTGTTGGAAAGCTCTATCAATCTATTAAAACTTGTTGTAAAGTAAACTACTTTTTCATGACAATCTTTAAACAGAAATTCGGTACTTTTAAAAGTTTTGATAATTGTTATTATTAATACTTATATTAAAAAGTATTTGTTTTACCGTTGATGAATTATGTTATGAATAAATTTGGTGAGGATCGGTCAAAAAAGAAACATTCAATTATGCCAACGTTTCGACAGAGTTTCCTGTCTTTATCATGGCTTTAATCTAAAAAAACAATACAATGAGGAACCACAATGCATTAGAATATTGTAAAATGCACAATAATAATAATAATAATAATAATAATAAACAATTAAATAAAAATAATACTGAACTTAATTAGATAGTCGTGAAGATATGGAGAAAGAATTTTTAAATATAAACATTTATTACATCGCAAAAACATAAAGAAAGAAAATTTATCTACAGAAATGAAAGTTGGGTTGAATTGGCAAACAATTGAAAGGGATTTGTGGAAATTTTTAGTGGTGGGGTAGGTGAAAGGGAATTCTAGAAGGTCATGTTTTGAAAAAAACCGTTATACATCGCGGGAAAATTATTGGTATCATTACGAAAATTAACAGAAAATTCATTTCTTTTGATATACATTATTTCTAATATATATATATATATATATATTTCCTGTTAGTTTCTTTTGCTAGCATTATAATAGACTCCTCTGTTACGTATTTTATATGCTAACAATCTTATTAATTTAATTTTATATTATTTTCAGATCCTGAGATCTTGAGAAGGTGCAATATCTTTTTTTTTTATTATTATTTTTTTTTAAATAAAATAATAACCATTATTTAAATTATTATTATTCTGGCAATTATTATTGTCCTAACAACTACACTTTTAATTTATAAAATTCCTCTTTTTTTTTTTACAATTTTCTGAGTTTTAATTTATCAATACTTCATGTTAGCAGTGAAGCCATTGATAAACTTCATTTGTACCACCATTCATAGTTAATAAAGCCAGGCCTATTCATTCATACTTAGTAATAAAATCTATCCATTCATCGTATGGTATAAAAGATAAGAAGGTAAATGAAAGTTTTACAGATCAATTAAATTCTTATCTCTGAAGTATATAATCCCATAATAAGAGATTGCAATTTGGAACATAAAAATTATTTATTGTAGTTTTTTTTATAAATTTTATGTTATAGCTTAATTTCAAGTTTCATTCTAAGATATCAATAATAATAAAAAAAAAAAAATCAAGCTCAAGATAATAGAATGACTTTCTACAGTGTTACTTCCATCTTTGAATTTAATTTCTAAAAATGTTCCTCTACTATATTATTTAATCTGGACTTTTTCTCTCTAAAAAAAGGTTTTATAGTTACACCAACAATAGATGAGAATATAACAACACAATGTACAAGTATACATTGCATGACTATTTTGTTAGTAGATGAGTCGGCAATAATTCTTCTCTCAGGCTTTTTTTTTTATTCTGAAATAACAGCGGATTCCTCGAAATTACATCAGCTTAATAGAAATTTCAAAATTTAATAAAAAATGCACCAAATATTTGTTTAATGAGAAATGTAGTAGTAATTGATTCTGAAAGGATTAAGTAGCAATCATCAAACTCAACATAATCCATGAAATAAAAATATTAAGAGTTAAATGAAAGTATCTGTTTTATAGTCCTCATGCGTTGGTCTAGTGGCTAGCGCACTTGCCTTTCATGCGAAAATTCAGGATTCGATTCTCGTGAGGGCAAAGTCGGTGTTGACACAGCATCGTGATAAAAAGTGGGATGCAAAACTTAGTAGCGCTCTAGGTAGCGAAGGCTGGAATTAAACGGCGTGGGAACTGCGGAGTGCTTAGCAGACGCGCCCCTATTCAAATCGCCGTTTGGCAAGCCTTGGGCTTGCCCTTCATGGGCTGTTGCGCCATAGGGTTTCTAGTTTTATAAACAAACATGCATCATCCGGTATTTTATCTATCGTAGCTTGCATATTGGTTTTGTTTCTGACTGGTTTCGGATTTTCATCCATCGTCAGAGCCAATTCACCAAGTTCGTGTATAGAGTTCACTTCAACGAAATTTTGTTAGACAAAATCGGAATGCTGGTATAGAGCTTGGCACACAGTAAGGTGCTCACCGTTCAGTGACCCAAGCCGCTCCGTGGAGGTCTGAATAATACTGTGAATTATCGTTGTAAAGCGGACATCCGGCATTTCGCACCACTCCAATGTGCAAGTGCTCGCGTAGGTAGTCTTGGCGAGTCGTCATTCTGAAATTGGCAGTGAACACACGCCGATGTAAATGACTAGGGATCACCTAGTGCGCATAACCTAGGTAGGGACCAAGTTTTTCAAACACACAAATTAATTGATGTTTTTGTTTTTTTATTCAACGCCAACTGTTAGCAATTTAGCCATTCTGTCGCGGGCAACCCAATATAAGAGAGCCCTAGCGAAATAGGGGGTCTTGGTCGACAGCATCCTCATGCTGCTGCTATAGAGCTTGGCACACAGCAAGGTGCTCACCGTTCAGTGACCCATCGTTGCAAAGCGGACATCCGGCATTTTGCACCACTCCAATCCTATGCAAGTGCTCGCGTAGGTAGTCATGGCGAGTCTTCATTCTGAAATTGGCAGTGAACACACGCCGAGGTAAGTGACTAGGGATCGCTCGATTTTACAGAGTAGCCAAGCTTTATCCTTCTGGCAGAGTTTGTGTAAATCACTCAGCATCTCCTTCATGATGCTGTTATCCACCCTAAAAATGGCTGAAAAGCTACTGAGATTACCCGTGAAGCTCTGGAAAGCCCACACTTTGGTTCAGGAGAGATTAAAGACTCAAAGAACCATGATGACTGAAGCCAGAGATTTGGTTTTGAGGTACAATATCCCGTGTGATAGGCCACAGGACTTTCCTTTAGTTACTTATAGGATGCTGCCGCTTCGGGGCAACCAACAAGTATGAGTCTAACAAAATTTCGTTGAAATGATCTCTGTACACTAACTCAGTGAATTTGCTTTTACGATGGATGAAAATCCGAAACCGGTCAGGGACAAAACCAATATGCATGCTACGACGGATAAAATACCAGATGTTATCCAGCACTGAGGAACCAATCACATTTTCAAACATGAATCCGTTAAATAAACAGTTTTTCCGTACAGTTAAGAAAAGTAAGCAAGAATTAAAATAGTGAGACAAAAAGATAAGAGTTAAATGAAAGTTTTATAGATCAATTAAACAGACATATCTATACAAACATATCAGTTATGGCAAGATTATTTTAATAGCTAATGGTAACGAATTCCAGAGGGAAGCTGTTTGATGAAGAGAATTTATGGAATAATGAGTTACGATGAGGAGGAATATATATATATATAATATTGGAAGAATCTGGTGGATTTAGTGTGCAATTTGAAATGGAATAAGGAATATATGGGGTAGAATGGTTGCTTGTAAGAAAGGAATTTAAAGATTAATACTAACGGTAGGTGTTGTCTCGGAAGGATGGTTCTAGTCAGGATAATTTATTGTAGAACGGCATGATTGAAGGGCATTCAATTAGAACATTAGACATGAATTTAATTGCATTCATAGCGCAATATACGAGTAATTTCACATCTGTTTCCTCGAAGGGAGAGAGAAATCACTTTGTAATGAAATATTTCTTTCAAGAGGACCTCAAAATGTGTTTTCGTTACAACATTAAGAGAAAGTAAAAATCCAAATTTCTTAATTACAATTGGGATATTTACAATAAAAGAATGTCGTGTGAGTGTCTCACAGCAGAGTTTTTATTTTATTTGAAATAAAACATTAACTGTGTTTCTTTTCTTATGTTTGAATTAAATTAGTATTTCCAAACCGGAAATTAGAAATTTGTCTTAGTGTATAATGTTACCGGCAAAGTATGAATCTCAGGCATTGTATAGAATGCCCAGGTATTTCATACAATACCTAGCCAGACAATACCTACCTAGACAAAGTACGAAATATCCTTTTTATTTCATACTTGGGCAAGGTACTCTATACATTGCCTAGCATTCTATAGAATATCTACGTCGTCTTAGGCAAAGTATGGAATGACTTAAAAATTATATCTGGTAATGGCCATATATTATAATAATGGCCTAGTTATCGTTGCTAAATTTTACGGAAGGAGCTACTATTTGTGGCTTTTGAGATGGTGTTATTAGTTAATCAGCTATCACAAACATTATATTTTCTTTCAAGATCTATAAATTCTTTTATATAAATAATGTTAATCGATAGGGGAGGGATTAGCTAATTGGTTAGCGCATTGGATTCCCACGCGGAGGTCCCGGGCTCGAGTCCAGTGTTACCCTTAAATTTTTTCTTCCTAGGAGCCTCTACAGCTCACTGTTCGGTGTTTGACAGTGTTGTCTGCAGCGAGAGAACACTGTCCGGAGGCCGGCAGGGCATTGAGAAGTCTCCGGGCGCTAATGACCATACATGTTGACGCGCATTAAATTAAAAAAAAAAAAAAATTAATCAATGCAACTATTTGGTGCTTATTAGGAGGATTTCAGTTTTGTTAGTTTTTTTATTTTTTTTTTAATTGGTTTATTGAATATTTACAACTATATAAATAAATATGTAACAAGTAAATAGGCTAACAAAAGTATGAACAAAGACGTGATGGTCATGAATGGTAGTTATCCAGTGACAACCACCATTAGTCACCCAGAAGGTCGCGGGGCCAACGACGTTTCAATCGCCTTGTAGGATTGCCTGGAAGTGTGGTGGATGAGAGGGTTTGGGCGAGAGGATTGGGATGAAGGGGAAGTCTGCTGTGGAATTTCTTGTATCGGAGCTTTGCTAAATCGTGGACAAAAGGAATCTTCAGATCTGTGTGGATTGTATGGTTGGAAACATAGTAAGGAGCATCGACTATGCGTCGGAGTATTTTGGACTGCAGGTTTTGTAGTCTTTTGAGGTTGGTACGTTTTGTGGTTCCGTAGAGTTCTAGTCCGTACATCCAGATGGGTGCGAGTAGTGAAGTATAGAGTCGTCTTTTATTCTGTAGAGTGAGTTTGGAGCGCTTGTCAAGGAGTCTAGCAAGTAGTCTGAAGCGGTTGTTTAGGGAAGTCCGTTTAAGTCTGGTGTGTGGGTTCCAGGTTAGTCGCTTGACTAGGAACATACCGAGATAACGAACGTGGTCTGCCGGAGGGATAGGAGTGCTGAATAGGAAAACTGGAGGAAGAACTTTTCTGTTTAAGGTGAACACAATATAATGGGATTTGTTAGGGTTAATTTTTATTCTGGATTTTGTTAACCAGGACTCGAGTGATTGGAGATGGGCTTGAAGGGAACGTTGAGCGATTACGGGATCATTATGAGAGGAAAGGATTGCGGTGTCGTCGGCATAAGTATAAATGGTTGTGTTTGGATGCTCGGGGATATCAGCAGTATATAAGGTATAAAGGATAGGTGCCAGGATGCTGCCTTGAGGCACACCGGCTAGGATGGGATAAGTTAGGGAAGTAGAAGATCCTTGGGTGACTTGATAGGAACGGTTGGACAGGTAGGATTTTAAGATAAGGTAATAGGTACTTGGTAGAATATTCTTGAGTTTGTGTAAGAGACCTTCGTGCCAGACACAGTCAAATGCTTTCGAAATGTCCAAAAATACGCCAGCACAATATTGTTTCTGCTCAAGAGAACTGGCGATAGCATCTACAACACGATGCGCCTGCTGGATAGTGGAATGACCACTTCGAAACCCAAATTGGTGGTGGGGGATAAATTGAAGAGGCTCTAGGATAGATAGGAGACGTCGGAGGAGTATTTTTTCTAATATTTTGCCTAGGATGGGAAGGAGACTGATGGGACGGTAAGAGGCAGCAAGGTGAGCTGGCTTATTCGGTTTGCGGATCATACGTATTATGGAGAATTCCATGAGGTCGGGAAGTGAGTTGTTCGGAGAACTGCATTATAGATAGCTGTCAGGAATACTATAGCCTTACGTGGCAGTTGTTGAATGATGCGAGAAGTTATAAGGTCGTAGCCCGGACTTTTCTTTTTGGAAAGGTTGGTGATAACTTTAGTTACTTCAGAGGGAGTAATAGGATTAGGAGGGAGAGAGAGAGGAAGAGGAGTGTCCAAAGTTTTAATAATGTCAGCAGTGTGATTTATGTCTTGTATATCAGAATGAGGTACAAAAATAGAGGTGAGATAGGTAGCAAAAAGTTCAGCTTTCTCCAAATCAGACTTTGCCCAGGAGCCATCATCGTGACGTAGGGGGGAGGAAGTAGTTTGATATTTGAGGAGACGTTTTGTAGCGTCCCATAGAGAATTGTCGTCTGCAGTAAGGGTCGAAGTGTAATTGGCATATTGTTTATTGTAATATTTATGTAGTTCGTTTTTTAGTTGTCTAGTCAGTACGTTGAGAGCATGTTTGTGAGAGGGGTATCTGCTGCGCTGCCAGAGTGCTCTTGCCCGCCTTTTTTGGGCAATAAGTATCCTCAATTGTAATGGTAAATTGTAGGGGTATGTTAGTTTTTTGAATAAGAAAATAAATATTTGCTACTTCATTTCTATAAACATAATTTTACTTAAACAGGCTTATTTTTTGATCCCCTGTGTATGGGTTACTCTTCTTGCCCACTCAGTCAAGCGAACACTCATAAGTGGAAGCAATCACGGAGGGAGAACAAAGAGGACCCAAAACTATATAGAGGGTACTGTGCTACTCAGTTGCCGACCATTCTCGTTCCGCAGAATGCTAATAGCAGCTAGAATTGTAAACATTTAGTCGGTCTGTATCTGGTCACTGGCTTTGTTTGTTTTTTAAATCACCAACGCTCATAGGTATATTTAAATGAATTACTTCCACATTAGACAAGTGACAAAACATCCAGAGGATGGATTCGATGTGAGATGTATATTTATGAAATCTACATGCAAGATTTTTCAAGCAGCGGGGGGGAGAGATGACATCACTGTCGCTTCCAAACCAGCCTACATTCTATCGTCGCTTCGCTATCTCAATCCACACAAGGCTCCGCCTATCAGCGAGGTGGGGGAACAGGGTGAAGTTTTGCGATCTACCTCAAGTCTGCTTATTACCTGGGAGTTTATGGGGTTTATAGAAGAACGGATGAAGGTAATTTAAGATTTACGAAGATGTGTTTGGTTAGATTCATATATATTTTTAAAAATTATACAGAAAGAATACACAAAAATGCTTGATATTTCAAGTCTGAACACATAACCACACGAAAATGATGTAATCGCTCTAACTGTACAGGGAAGGAAACTTTGCCTAACGTCTTTGGATAATGTATGAAATGCCTGATTTCTTACTTTGCCGGTAACATATATATAATATAATCTTGTAAAAAAAAAAAGAAAATCAAACAGCAAGTTTAATTGTATATTTTTTTGGTTGTTACAGGATCAAGTAGGAAGATTTGAAATAAATAGATTCAGTAGAATGTCATAACATTGTTTTTTGTTATTTGTTTTTTTTTTTTTTAAATTTCTTAAAATAGACCTCAACCATTTTATTAGTTTTCGAAACTAACTTTTTAAACCATTCTATGAGAAGCTTCTGATGCCTCTTAAACGCTATCCTCATATGTATTATTATTATTATTCACAAAAGGGGAGGGCGAACCCTACGCTTACCAATAAGGATGAGGAACCCTACGCTTACACGCTCATCCATAAGGATGAGTACTGTGAGGTCATCCACGTCTGAAAGCCCGACAAACATGTGCCAGAAGACACACCAAGAGCCAGGCTCTGGACCAATGAAAGGGAGACCTCATATGTATAGTATTATTCTTACTCTTCCAAAGAACATTAAAGAAAATTAACATTACAACATTAAAGATAATTACTAAGTTTTTTAAAAATTTTAAATAAGAGCAAAAAAAAAAAAAAAATTTTTATTCGAAATGCTTTGTATCTATATTTTTTTTGTTAAATATAAGTTACTTTTTAAAAAAATTAATTGTCCTTCCTCTATTAAATTGAATTAGATCTTTAAACCTTGAAATATCATAAAAAATTTTCAATATTTTAATTAACAAAACAATATTTCCAAAATGAAAAACTCTTAAAATTTAAATAGAACGCGCTTGCGTGCTGAATTGGTCCAGTAGCACACTGCCCTACAGCCCTACTCTAATATTCAGTCCGAGATCTTCTACTGCTCAAGGAACTTCCTATATATAAATATATACTTCCCTACTCATCTTGTTCAACAAAAACTGAACGAACTTTTTACACGTTATATGTAAGTCGGCCTTATTAAACAAATCATATAAGTACTTATATATATTATTATTTTTTGGCTGTTTTACTTATCTTAATAAAGACAAAAATAATCTACAATTTAGTGTAATGAAAGTAAAAAAAAAAAATAATAAAATGAAACGAGCTAATTTTAATATTTCTAAAAATAAATTAACTATTTTAAATTCATTAAAAATTTTAATTTTTTTTTGTTACCCGAAAACTGGTAATTTAATTTAAATCAAGGATAATCTGGAACTAGAAAGTAACCACAGCGTCTTTTATATATATATATATATTTTTATACTATATATATATATATAAATTATATTAAAACATCTTTTGCAACTAATTGTTTTGCCATTAAATAAATAAGCTAGCAACAAATAAATAAATAAATATAAATAAAGTGAATAATATAAAATTAAATTTTCTTACTCCTTTAGCTTTAAAATCTTCTTATTTATTTTTATTAAATCTATGATATATATCGATATACATATTTAACTGTAACCCCTTTTCTTCTTGAAAATTAACTATTCCATTTGTATGAAAAAAATATTTTTATAGTCGAATAATTAGAAAAAATATTTGTTTTGTTTTGTTTAGCATCTGCCATCTGCATATCCAAAATTTAAAAGCAAACATTTCTTAATAATGGACTGATATGTTCCAACAATCAGTTCCCCAGAACTGAAATGTGGATAATTAAAGTTAATTATGTACACACTAATTCTACATTAAAATCATTTATATTTTTATAATAGAACATCAATTATGGTTCGCGTGGTTATTTATTTAATATTAATATTAATATTATGTAAATACTTAATAGTAAATGAGTTGTATATACTTGGAAGAAGTTATATATTTCTATATTGCTACAATCCCTCTAAACCAAGGAGAAATGGGCAGCTTTAGGATTATGGAAATTTCAAAAGTTTAGCGGTTATTTTAACCCGGAAATTAAATGTTAACCACAAACCACAAAAACTAAGCAGTGATGTCTTTATTACTTAGAAAATCTTTATTAAAAAAATAAATATTCGTGCCTTAATTAAACTTTGGAAATCTTTTATTGATAAATTGATTTATATATATATTTATTATTTTTTTTTTAAGAAACAAACTGATTATGGCTGTAAAACTTTTTAATTGTTCTTATAAAATGAACATTTATTTTAATGAATAAACTATTTAAAAAAAATGCTTTTAACAGATTTTATTATTATTAATTAAGCCTTTTAAGAGTTACCATATTTCCAGAGTTTAAATAAATAATAATGCATAATAAGAAGAATTTTGTGATTAATATAATTTAATTGGTCAATTGATATTTAACTTTTAACAGTTTATTTTTTGATTATTAGTGCATTAAATAATGGAGTTTGAAATTTAATCACTTACTTCGTGCAATTCAGTTAAATAGTTTGTTTCATTTCATTACATTGCTAAACGCTTTTAGTGTACTATTTCAGTGTTATTAACTAGTACTGAAATTGTTTCATTTCATTAGATTTCTCACTGTTACACTGGTAGATACTATATCAGTTGAAATATATTTAAATACTTTTTTAATTAGTTTATTCTACTGACAAAAAAAAATTTATTGATTTATACACGTTTTTTAATCCGTTAGGCTATTTATTTACTCTCTGATTGAAACGTGTAGTTACGAGTATTTTATTGTAATAACTATATTTATCATGGAAATAAAAAAAAAAATAGGAAACTGAAAAGGTTGTTTGTTCAAAGAACAATAAACAACATATTAAAAATTTAATACAATCTTCAAATTTAGCTGTTTTATTTAAAACAATATTTCTTATTTCGCTTAGCAATAAAGCAGTTTTATTTCTATCTTATGAATATACTAAAATCACTCTGTTTAAGATAAATTTAATACAAATATTGTGCAGAACATAATTCATGTAACAAACACAGTTCCATCCATGAAATTCTAAGTTCTAAGTATTCTTAGATTGTTTCTTGTTCCATTAACAGCTTTTACAATATAATCATTGATAAATTAGTACTTAAGCATAGTTTAATTGTTAATTGCAACTATTAAACTCGGAAAAATTAAATTTAAACAGGTTAGCCCTAAGTTTATGGAACAGCCATAAACGCTAACATACAAACTCTAACTAACTCTAACTTAATAACTAATTGCCAATTTTTATCAATTTATTTCACTATTATTATATTTTATAGTATCAAGAGTTCTCTGTAAACAGCAAATTTTTTCTATAATTATTCGAATATCTGCTTTTTTGTTGCAACTTTTTCAAAAAATTCTCTTTTTCTTATTGCCGAAAGAAAATGGTGGCTCATTAGTCGATGTCACCGCGACCCCGAACAGTCTATTATGGCACCCCATAATTAGGAGACCCCTCTCCGGTTCTATGCTTTATCTGAACTTTGGAGTCCGGGGAGGTTCCTACGTGGTCGGTTAAGAGTACTTGTAATCAGAGCAGTCTCTCAGAGTCCTTGCTGTTTCATTAGACTTAATAGTCCCGAGAGAGGCCCTTGGGTGGGGTTTGCAGTCATCACTTCTTCTCTCCGAAGAGGCAAAACCTCAGCCACACAAGCCCCTCGCACTGACACAGAAGTGCAGTGCTGTCCTGACAAAATTCTACATAGTCTATCCATTGCCATGTGCTTATAAAGTCTACAATGGCCAATGAGGAGGCCACCCGGCCTAGTTGGAGTAATTCCGCAGTTAGCCTGCGCGAATTGCTAAGAATAAGCAGGCTACCACGAAAAATGTCTCTGATGCTTTCCAGCTCTGCGGAACCAACCACCACAACAACTATGGAGCCAGTGAGGCTAAGTATTTTAACAATTTTTACAATTTAACCTCAAAAATGTATAATATAAAAGCCAATATTTATTTTAACAAACAATGTCTTAGTCGCAAGGTTACACCTAAATACGCAACCATCAACATAAAAACTAACACACTCGCAGCACGAAAAACAATTATCCAAGCACAGGAAATCTGGGTAAAAATCGAAATACGTACACTTTACCAAAAAAAAAAAGGAAAACTAAACAGACAGCTGAAAGACACACACATTGAACTCTCCAATCGATACCCTAGTTCATCAATCTTTATTCATTACTACAACCAAACAAGTGACAAAACTTACTAAACAAATGGACCGTAAATACAAAACACTAAACTAAAAACTCGACATACTTCAAAAATCGCAGAACACCCAATACAAAAAACACTAAACCCAAGCACTGTAAACCTCACAAATATTGCGTTTACACCAACCGAAACCGAACTTCTAGACAAGGGACTCAAATATAATCTCAAGAACACAAACCATACCAAGAACATTGAACACTTGAACACTTGCCATACACTGAACTTGCGATAACTTTACTACCACACAGTGAACAGGAACACGCTCGCCATATCGCTGCAAACATAATAAATGAAGCAGGCTACCACGGAAAATGTCTCTGAAACTATGCGATATTTCACGATGTAAAAATATAATATATATTCACCGTTAATAAATCAATTTCGAAAATCTAGCAAGATGACAAGCGATCTTTTGTAGCAGTAACTGAATGGACCATATTAATCGCTAACTATTTATATGTGCCTTTGACATTCAGAAAGAATAAGAAAGTGTAATCATTTATTATTTTCTGCAGAAGACTCATAGAATATATTATTTAAATTCTACAACATACATTTAAATAAACAACATTTTTTTCCTTTTTCTAGTTGAGCCTATATGAACCCTATAAACTTAGGCCAACTCCTGTCCAGTTAAAATTTGGATGAAGATACAAAATTATAATTCCTTGAGATTCAATATATCATTTATAAATTATTCAGATGCCGAACAAAACTATTTTGTGTTACATATAATAAGTGATTAAAGTTTTCGATATATGTCATCAATCTTCTGTATAATTATACTTAACAAACAACGATTTAATTAATTATCATAGTAACTTTGTGGTAATAGCTGCTTTTTGTCGTAACTCTGCCATTTCAGTCATAACTCTCTTTACATCATATATTTGAACTAATCTGTTTGATGTGGTAAAATTAAGGTCAGCGATAATTTACAAGTTTATTATCCTATTTGGTAAATCAGACAGCAATAAACAGCTCGCACCTAGTGCGTTTGGTACATTCAATTTTCGAATTTTTTTTTAACCATTTAATAAATGATAATATACAATAAGCGATGAGAATGTGAAGCCATAAATTAAACATGATAATTTTTCCTTTAATGTGAAAACAATATGCTGCCCTTCGGATTTGAACAAGTGCTTTCGTGTGTCCCCTAGGAGACATTCAATCTTAAAATTAATAGAATAAAAGAGAGAAGAGAAATGAGAGAATTGAATGGGAAGCTATAAAAAGCCAAATTCACTGCATTAGTTCGGATCTATTGCGTCGGTTCCTTGGATGTCAGAGGTCTACAGATTGTATGTTGTCGTCTATAATGTGTGAAAGTGAATGTGGTGTGTGTGGTATTTCCTATGGCGAAACAGCCAAGGCTTGCCGGATGGCGATTTGAATAGGAGGGCGTGTGGTAAACAACGCCGCAGTTCCCAGGTCGTTCAGTTCCGGCATTCACTACCTAGGGCGCTAATAACTGTAGCTTCCCATTTTTTATCGATCACGATGCTGGGTCAACACTGATTTTGCCCTCACGGGAATCGAACCCTGAATTCTCGCACGAAAGGTGTGTTCAGTATGTATGTGTGTGAACAAAAGGTAAAAAAAAAAAAAAATGAAGAATCGCAAGAATTAGAAACTTGTTTAGATGTTACAGAAGGATCCGACATGAAAATTTCTATTGAAAGCCATCAATCAACCAGAAATGTAACCAGCAGAATTGTTGATTTTTTGCAATTTTCTTAAAACGGTTCATTCCATTTTGATATATGTACAGGTTCTATTCTCAGATTCTATGAGTTAAAAATATAATATTAGGCTGCGTGTAGATAGCTCCTTGTATCAGTGAAAATATTATACTGCTTAAGAACAAACTAAGAAAAAGTTAACTTTTATTATAAATAATGTAAGGTACAAATCGTAACAGTAGGTTATTTTAAAAGACGATTAACGGTTTCCTATTTATTTTGGAATAAAGCTGAAGTAGCGAAAGAGGAGATAAATTTCACTCTGCAGCATTGGATCATTTGTCTAAGCGCTCTTTGTGTTATAGTATTACACAAATAACATCTAGAATTCATATATATATAAAAAAAAAAACAGTTTAACTACCAGTTTGGTGAAAGAGTGTTTTTCGATTTATTCTAAGGGTTTTCCTTCACATTATTTATTTACTACATTTTCTTACAAATTTAATGTTATTGGATATAACACTTCTTCGACAAATGGATGTTAAAAGGATTGCTCTAGGGTAGGTCTGGTGGTGATTTGTTTTCCTTCAAAACTGCCACTTTAATAAATTGTACACTTACATTACTTAAACTAGAAAATTAGGGACAATTAAATTTGGAATAAAAAAAAAGATCTTTATATGTTGGTATATGTCGTAGTTTAAAGGAAATCGTTTTGAAGAGTAAAAAAAAAAAAATTCATTCACTGAAATTATACTTCTGGGTACACCTATTTTCTATGAGGAATTTTTTTGAATAACATGTGAATATCTTAAAAACATACAAGTGATATGATATTATTCCATTTGGTGTGAACCCACACACGATTTTATCTAACTCTATTAATACAATTATGACTTTGACAAATTTCTTTTTTTAACTTGATATTTTAAGCGGTACATACAACTACTCATACTCGGTAATAATTGAAGTCGTTTCATTTAGCCTAGAAGAGAGCGCTAGTAATATTGAAATTTATTCCTTGAACCCACTAATATCAAGTTATTCCAAAAAAAAATATGTTAAATAAGCAAGTTTGGACATAAATAATTTATTAGGGTCAAACTCAACAGTTTACTAATTTCTTTGAAAATATTAATTCAACTATGTTGATATTATTTTATATCGTACAAATTACTAAGATAATAAATAACAAAAGATAATTCTCTATACAGGATAATTAGTGAATAAATAATGTAATAAAACTTTATGTTAACATATATATTATGTAGAGATATTATAACAAACTAGATGATGTATGAATTGAACAATTTAGTTTGTATACTAGTGTGTTGTACAGATTAGTGAAGAGTAGTATTTAATCCTGCAACATAATCTAGTGGCGGAATAGACACATCAATTCAAACATTATCCATTGTGAAAATGATTACATGCTAAATCTTGATAAATGTGACGACAGGGCTTGACATCCTATCCTCTAAATATTTCGTTTTATTCCGCTTTTTCTAAATTTCTTTTTTTGTTATTTTGTTTTCATTGAAATGTTAAATTTTAAATAAAATTCACATTTAAATGGAAAAATAAGTGAAATTACCCTCTATATATATAAAAATTCAGCTTCCATATATTTGTGGCCGCAAAACTCGAAAAGTAGTCGATGGATTGACTTGAAATTTTTACACAACCTTGCATTTCTATATAAGAGTGTTTATATATGTACTTTTTACTCCGAAATTCCCACGGAAACGGGAACTTCTCCAAGCGTTTCGCAAGGTTGGCAGAAATAGACAGACTCAGACTCGTTGCGATGGCGGCTCACTCTCTGAACCTCTTTCTCATCGACTTATAAATACCTCTATTCCGAGGTTCCCACGGAAACGGGAAATTCCTAGCTAAAATCCGTTCAAACGGCCATATTGTGTTACTACTTGCTTCTTCAGGTATTGCTGCTACGTTGATGGAAGGAGGTAGAACAGCGCATTCAGCTCTTAAACTGTCATGACTTAAACATGCACTTCACAGAAAACCCAACATATAACATTTCTAACATCAGGAATAGGAAAGGTTCTTCGGGTGTGCAAAATCATTGTATGGGATGAGTGTACAATGGCTTATAAAAAGTTATTGGAAGCATTAGACCATACATTGAAAGACTTGCGAAATAATCAGGTTCCATTTGGTGGAGCATTAATGTTACTAGCCGGTGACTTCAGGCAAACGCTTCCAGTGATACCTCGCTCAACACCAGCTGATGAATTGCATGCCTGCTTGAAATATTCAACTCTTTGGAGTACAGTAAAAAAAAAAAAATCATTTAACAACGAATATGACAGTTCAACTTCAAAACGATCCAACAGCTGCCATATTTTCAAGACAATTACTAGAACTCGGTAACGGCACTGTTCCTACAAATCCGGAAACGGGAAAAATCACCTTCCCATCTAATTTCTGCAACATTGTACATTCAAAAGAAGAATTAGTAGACAGGGTATTCTAAAGCATCGTAACAAATCATCAAATTCACGCATGGTTAAGCCTAAAAATCAGACTGAGCCACAGCGAAGCGTGGTCGGGTTAGCTAGTATTTTTATAATGATCGAAATAAATAGTATAAAATTTAATACCATTGTTTTCAGAAAATACTTCCGATTATACTAGTGTACTATTTTGCAATTTTCGATTCGTATTGGCTAATTGTAATTTGTACATTTCATGACTAAGGATAATTAATATTATTTACATTATTCCAGGCTAAACATATAAAAAATATAATAAAAACAATTTGAGATTTACAGAGCAGATGGTATAAACATTGTGTCGTTTCATGGAATTATTGATCTCGAATTATCTCCAAGATAAGCCTTTATTATCATAAAAGCTTATTTTTTTAACCTAAAAATTCATAAATATTTTTAATTAAATTCAATTACATTCTAACAATAATTTTCCTTTATTCGAAGGTAGTAAGGAAAATATTTACTAGTCGTAGTAGAATATTACTGGGGGAATTTTAACTTATTATTTTATAAAAAAATAATTATATAAAGTGGCATTAAATAATTTTTATGGCATTAAGTCTTACAGCGGCCACCCGTTATACGAGTATATATATATTTTATCCTTGCATTGCAATTTACGCCCATTTGTGTAACGTGAACCTGTTAAGTAAAATAAAACAAAATGCAGCAATGATTGAATGCAGAATTTGTAATTTTATTAGCAATGTTTCCGGCGCTTCCTGTTTACACTCTAATCCAGTAGACAGGGCCAAAATTGACAAACTCAAAACTATTTTCCATCAACTTTTTTTTCAATAAATATTTATAAGGAAAATAGTTTTCCCAAGATAAGTTTTTCAATTTAATTTAAATATCTGTTTCTTCTTCTTTTTGGCGTTTTTCTTCCGCAAGAGCGCCTTCTGATCAAATTTTCACTACAGAGCAAATCTCCTAATCTATCTGTAAGAGGTTAAGTTTCTCTGCCTCCTACTGATTCTTAAGATTTTTCTGACTCCGCCCCTTTTGACTATTTTTTTTTCTCTATATCCACCTGGGATCTGTTGATTTATTCCCTCTGGAAATCTTTTTTGTAACCAGCCAACTGTGATGTCCGTACACATACAATTCCCTATTATTAATCCTAATAATTCCTATATTTGCTAATCAATAATTCCTATATTAATTAATCAATATTCCATGGTTACTACCTCCATACTTTGTTTTATATGATTGTACCAACCTATACCATTCTATACCAATCTTTCGGAAGTTTGCCAAGTAATCTTTTTTATCTGTTTACCTACACTTATAGCTGGAGGATCCATATAATTTTAATTTCTTTTGTTGTCATTAACTCCATATCTTGCCACATATTCTGCCTTTTGTTTTCAAACCTCTTCTTGAGGATAACTGTTATGTTTTATATATATACTAGCTAACCCGACCACGCTTCGCTGTGGCTCAGTCTGATTTTTAGGCTTAACCATGCGTGATTTTGATAATAAGTTTCGATGCTTTGGAATACCCTGTCTACTAATTCTTCTTTTGAATGTACAATGTTGCAGAAATTAGATGGAAAGGTGATTTTTCCCGTTTCCGGATTTGTAGGAGCAGTGCCGTTACCGAGTTCGAGTAATTGTCTTGAAAATATGGCAGCTGTTGGATCGTTTTGAAGTTGAACTCTCATATTCGTTGTTAAATGAATTTTTTTTACTGTGCTCCAAAGAGTTGAATATTTCAAGCAGGCATGCAATTCATCAGCTGATGTTGAGCGAGTATCATTGGAAACGTTTGACTGAAGTCACCGGCTAGTAACACCAATGCTCCACCAAATGGAACCTGATTATTTCGCAAGTCTTTCAATGTATGGTCTAATGCTTCCAAAGACTTCTTATAAGCCATTGTACACTCATCCCATACAATGATTTTGCACGCCCGAAGAACCTTTCCCATTCCTGATGTTTTAGAAATGTTACATGTTGGGTTTTCTGTGAAGTGCATGTTTAAGTCATGACATTTAAGAGCTGAATGCGCTGTTCTACCTCCTTCCATCAACGTAGCAGCAATACCTGAAGAAGCAAGTGCTAACGCAATATGGCCGTTTGAACGGATTTTAGCTCGGAATTTCCCGTTTCCGTGGGAACTTCGGAATAGAGGTACTTATAAGTAGTTGAGAAAGAGGTTCAGAGAGTGAGCCACCATCGCAACGCGTCTGAGTCTGTCTATTTCTGCCAATCTCGCGAAACGCTCGGAGAAGTTCCGTTTCCGTGGGAACTTCGGAGTAAAAAGTATATATAAACATTCTTATATAGAAATGCAACGCTGTGTAAACATTTCAAGTCAATCATCAACTACTTTTCGAGTTTTGCGGCCACAAACATACGGATGCTGAATTTTATATATATAGATATATATAAAATCTGGCGTGGGAAACTCACGCAACTTTCTCTAACTGCAGTTAATACAATTATAAAAGGAAAGAGATTAGCTTAGTGGTTAGTTCACTCTGCGCAGGAGTACCGGGTTCGAGTATAGATATGCTGCCCTATTTTTTCTCTTCCCAGGAGCCTCTACAGCTCAATGTCCAGTGATGGACAGTGTTGTCTGTAACGAGAGAACACTGTCCGGAGGGCAGCAATGTACTGGAAAGGCTCCGGGCGCTAATGACCTTAGATGTTGAAGTGCCTTAAATTAAAAAAAAAAAAAAAATTATAAAATTTATTTTTTACTCAGTTGCTCTTAAAATAAGTATAGAATTGGAGGCTTATATATTGGTGAGCATTTAACACAGTTGCCATGTAGAATCTGACTGTGTTTATTTATACTCAGCGCGGCTCAAAGCAACGCAAGAGGCGCAATCTTATAATACCCCGCCTTAAGGGGGCCCGCTCTCCAGCTATAAGGAACGTAGGAAAGAAACTCCTCAAAAAGTCATTATAGCTATAATAAACAAGTATCTAGTCTATGTTTCACAAAACCGAAACCATCTAGTTCTGTCCGTATCAAGACAATTTACCCTAGTAGTTTATATTATAGCAATATTAAACTCTTCTTTAAAATAATTTTATCTGAAGTCGTTCGTATAAATATAAATTAATAATTATTTTCAAAAAACGGAAAGAATCTTTCATTCTTTCATTATTGTTTACCAAAATAATTACATTAATGCTCCACATGGAGAAAAAAATATTACAAATTGAAAAGTTTTTTGATTGCAAAAAAAACTTAAAAAAATTTCGCGCATTTTATTATATTCGTAACTCTTCTCAGAATCTGTTAATCTCAATTTTGTCCCAAGTGTTCACTGTCCCAAGTTTTATTTGGACGGAATGATAATTTGAAGATAATTGTTCAAACATTTAAAGATTACTAC
This sequence comes from Triatoma infestans, assembly GCA_011037195.1. NCBI lineage: Eukaryota > Metazoa > Arthropoda > Insecta > Hemiptera > Reduviidae > Triatoma > Triatoma infestans. The sequence goes on from JAAEAF010008086.1 coordinate 30,526, forward strand.
ATTTAAAAATTAAGTACCTATGTATTTTCTTTTCCTAATTAACATTATAAACTTGACATTAATATTATGACAACTTCCCTCTAATATAGTTGAAAATCGGAATAGCAATTTGTTTAGCTTATTTTGTCGCCAATATATTACTCCTCATCATCACCCAAAATTGTGATGCATTCTGAAAATTGTAGTTTTAAATTAAAATTAACTGTTTGAATATATAATCATTTTCAAGGGGACCCAGAACTTCCGAGAGCCGCCCCTGTTTTTACACTAATCCAGAAGACAACGCCAAAACATTGAATACAAACTCAAAAATGCCATTTAAAATTTGACGCTACAAATTCCACTGAACCGCCTTAATGTGCACTCTACTCAAAATGTTTTTTTCCGCTTTTTTTCTTTTCCGTTTTATTTTTTATGAACATACCTCCAAGAATTTTCTTAAAACTTCGTAAACTAAATTACCCACATAAATGCTTATTACTTTTTTATTACTTTTATTAATAACAACAATAATGATAATTTATTTGCCATCAGGGAGAGCCTCCATACAAATAGAGTTGATTCTGTACAATTTTACAATAATAGAATGTATACAACACCAAAATAATAAATGCATTAATATAAATAAACCGTTAGCTGATATAAAAAGAAAACAAAGACACGACTTGATCAAAAGTAAACTTTACAAATCAAAAACATTGGAGATTACATTAGACATAAACTAAGAATTTACATTCGTAACTTCAAAGTATAAGAAAAAAAATAAATAAATAAAAAAAAATCTGGTGTGAAACACTCACACAAATTTCTCTTACTCCAGTTCTCAAAATGATAATTGACAAATTTCATAGTTTGTGTAACAAATTTAATGAAATTCGTCGAAAACTGAAAAAACTGTTCAGTAAAAGCGCACTTCCGGTTAACTAATTTTCTAATTAATTTCGTTTGGATGATAGAATTGTATAATCAACTATGAGAGCACTTTAGAGAAAAATATAACCCCAACTCTTCCCAAAAAGTGCCCTTAAATGAATTTTCCCAGAGAAATGTTTTAAATAAAAGTTATAGATCTTTGTATGTTGCAGTTTATATAAAATGTTTCAAGAAAATCGTCGGAACCATTTTTGAGAAAATCGCGAAAAAGTGAAAAAAATCATTTAATAAAGTGGTAAAGTAAACGCACTTCCAGTTATCCGTTTTTTTCAAACTCGGAATTTCAACAACATATTTAATTTTAATTAACATTATTTAGATGATAGAACTGTCTAATAAACTGAAATAGCACCTTAGATGAAAACCTAACCCCACCCCTCCCTCAGATGAATTTTCCTAGAGAAATGTATCAAATAAAAGTTGTAGCTCTTTGTATGTGTAGTTGAATTTACAAGTTTGAAGAAAATCGTCGGAGCCGTTTCTAAGAAAATTGCAAAAAAGTAAAAAAAAAAAAATTTAAAGTGGTACTTCCGTTGAGGAATTTTGACAGATAACATAGGGTCAGATCCCATGGTGATACCTAAGCAGAATATCAAGTTTCAACTTTCTACGGTTTTTCGTTTTTGAGCTGTGCTGTTCACATAAATACAGACACACACACACACACACAGACCATTTGCTAAAAACCTTTTTTGGATTCAGGAGACCTCAAAACGGATACTTCCAGTGAAAACTTATTTTAAGGTATTCTAAATTTCTAGAAACTTATATTTTCTCATATTTAAGAGTAGGTACTTGTATATAATATTTACTGGTTAATTATAAATGATCTCAATTTCAGGCAGCCGATTAAATAGAATATTAAATTTTTTATCTTGTAATAATCATTAGTAACAAATAGTGAAGGAAATATATCGGTTGTTATATCTTTTGCATAGGGTGTATAGTGGTTTCTGAGAGTACATTATACAGAACATTGAACAATAATGTGCTAGAGATCTTCTAAAATATTCAGGTTACAAATAGTACATATCTCTTTTGGCTTAATTATATATACTAGATTAAGTAATTTTAATTTGGTATTTACTAGACAGTCTTAACTGGGAGAAAATTTTGATTATGGTGAATGTTAAGTTGGTGTTGCAGTGGCCTCTGTTTTTTTTGCTGGTGGGGTCTACAATTTGTTTATAAAATGGTTGGATCCGCTAACGCGCTGAAGCTCAAGATCATCGGTTTTTAAAATTCTGAATACTTTTTTTAAAACTATAGGAATTTTTTCTTTAAATTTCTTACTTTTATTTTATTACTTTTTATTACTTTTATTTGAAACATTTATCTAGAAAAATGGGTATCTAGCAGATTCTGGGCACTGCAATCTTAAGCTTTCCTCTAATTTCTGGTACTGAATAAAAATGTCACTTTTTTAAATTTTATTTTTTCTAGTATTATTGAGAACATGAAATTTATAGTCAGCACATTATACGGTTAACTTCAAAGTACAAAAAAAATTGTTTACTGGTTGTATTTCTATTAAGAATTATACAAGTTCAGCTTCATAGTTAAACCATAATTTGGTTCATAAACAAAAGACATCTTATTTACATATCTGTACAGTACTGCCTAAATTATGCTCATATGCTATATGTTTACAATTAAAACATCCGCGTATAGCATGTTTATCCAGTCTGATCAGTATAGGGTTATAGACATTATATTACGGTGACATCAGCCCATCGATCCATGCAAATTTGCTACTTAGTTCCAAACTATCAAATTTGAATGAAATCTTAAAATATGATCAATAGACTAAAAATCATAATTATTAAATAAATAAAAAGAAATTCGACAAAAAACCAGGCTATAACCAAAACTTGATTAAAGTTAAAATTTATTTTGATATTAGCAGGATATTATACTGCCAAAGCTGATGGAAACGTTGACAGTCATTTTGACATATTTCATTCCAACTTTTATTTATGTTTTGATGATCAGACAGGGTACGCATTTTATTGAATCTCGGGTTATATATGAAATATTTTCCAAATAATAGAATTTAATATTGATTGACATAACGCTCATAATAGCAGTGCTACCAAGGCTCACGATATGCATCGGAGTTTCCTTCAACTCGTGGTGCGGATACCTACAGCGGCCGTCGCCCCGACACCTATTGCCCCAAAAAAAACTGTTCCGCTCCCAAGTGACAAAAGTTCGAGCTTTGGAATTTTCACAACATAATTATCAGCTTAAAGAAGTTTATGATAAAAATGTTTGCAATTAGGTTAACTTTTGTGGAGTTTTATTGAACAAAATAAACTATCTTTTCGAGTATTTATTGAAAAAGAATTAATTAACTAATATTTTTCATATTTTATATAATGCCACGAAGAAAAACGCCACAAGACTTAACTTCTTTCGAAAAAAAAAAAGGTTCTTGAAGAATTAAAAAATTATCAAATTGGTTCTAAATCTGTTTGTTAGAACGTAGAAATCTCTTTTGGGAAAACAAATTTAAAAAAAAATTATAACATTTTGTAGAGGGATTACTAGACCGAAAAGAATGTTCGAAACAATTAGAAACTATGATAATTTATATTGTGGCTAATAAGGTTGGTTGCTCCTTTTGTGAAAATGATTTTATAACTGTAAAAATAATTGAGTAATGGGATCTCAATTGCCAAACTAATTAATATGAGAAAAGCCAAGATTCAAATACTAATTACTCCCTAACTAGGCCAAACTAGGGAGGGAGAATTCGACATAAATGGAGGCAAGCTAGCCCTTCATACAGGAACAGACTGGGAATTTTTTCGACACCAAGACACGTTCATTACATTCTACGTACTTTCTATTTCTCAGCCAGCCTGTCTCTCTTTTGATTAATCTCTCGCTACCATTATTCTCAAGTGACATATAACCAGTGTTAAGTTCTTGCAGTTTGTAAATTTCATTCATTACAACAGAGTTTAGTACATCTACAAGTTTATTTCTTCACTTTCCTAAAAAATCTCTAATTCTCTTCTTCTCACATCTACCACAATTGGGTATGCAGAATTATCGCGGACAAGTCCTGTTCTTGTGCTAATAGAAGAAAAAACTACGAAATTTATGAAGAATAGTGTTACTGCTCTTCACACTGATATCTAGCTGTGGAAAACGTAAGCTTAATTAAGGTTGTAGTCGGTACTGCGAACTAGCCATAAATCTTAGCATTTATACAGTATTACAAATATATAACAGTAGCTGTCTGCATACTTTTTCTGATGGTGTTTCAGCAATATAATTATATCGTTTAGCATCTGATGTGTTTGTTTTTCAGTCATAGCTTATTTTTTCGTAGTCAACATCAGACCAAGTGCAGATTTCTGTTTAGTAAACGTTTATTGTTGCGAATTAATTTAAATATATTAGAAATAGTTACTAGGAAAAGATAGAATTAAAAAAAATGGATCAGTTTTAGGTTTTTTTTTAATAAAACAGTTTAAAATGAAAATGTAAATAGACGAAATACTTGTAATTTAAAAAGAATACTGAAATTTGTAAATGGCAGCTTCAAAGAAATGAGGCTGCATTATATAAGGAAGTTCCTTAGCCCTGTCATTGCGAACTCAGTCTATTTTGGATCTATAGTGGTACCTCCACTAATTACAGCACGCTATTCAGCCTCATTGCTCGAACAAGAATCATTCAGCGGACAGCGGCTCCTTCTTGAATGAAGAGAGCTCAGGATTTTTTCTCAAGAGTCTGAATCTCAGTGCTGCCAAGGCTCCCAAAAGCTCAAGATATGCATCGGTGTTTCCTTCCAACTCATGGCGGGAGTACCTACAGCGGCCGTCGCCTAAAGACTGTTGTGCCGACAATACCCCGGGGAAGACAGCCACCATCCTGACAGCTCTACGATTTGCCTTAAAATTCCCATCCAGGGAAGAGAATAGCTAACCTAAGTGGTTAGCATACAGACTCCCACGCGGAGGTCCCGGGTTCGAGTCCAACTGTGCTGCCCTTAGATTTTTTCTTCCTAGGAGCCTCTACAGCTCACTGTCCGGTGATGGACAAGGTTATGTATACCGAGAGAACACTGTCCGAAGGTCGGTAATGGACTGAGAAGGTCCGGGCACAATGACCATAGACGTTGACACACCTTATAATAAAAAAAAAGTCCCATATGAAGGCAGTCATCTAGATATTAATAAAGAGAATTGCCCTAGTGATATAATCCTCAAGGTATTAGTGTATTAGTCACCATAACCTAATCAGACATCTAGAGTCGCCAATGTTTAGCTCCATTGACACAATTAGACAATCTTATACCAGTCGCAATTGTAATACTGTATTACGCTTCCAGGCGGAAACGGAAATCATAGAATAATATGACCTTGATTTTCTGTACTCCCCGTCGCACTATCTTCATTGATAGGTACGCAGTCGCAATCTCCGCTTTGAAAACCATTTCATATTCCCTAGACTGACTGAAATTCTAATCTACATACCTAACCAATAAATATTGGCTCCAGTTCCCATATTAGTTTTGAAACCATCAATATAGTAGACAGAATCTACTAACACCGGCGATTTCTTAACGATGCCGCATTTGTGGATACGAATATTTGAGCATATTCTTATTATGGAATGTTAAGATGATTGAAAAAGGCAAACACTACATACACTATTACCCACAATTTATTTCTTTGTGAGGTACTTGTTTAGGAGAACATAAGTGAAAAGTACAGACTGAGACCGAGACTAGAGAGAAAGTTGGCCGAAGATATTTCTGGTCGTTATAGAATGTTGTATTAAGATTTCTTGCTGAGTGTTTATGGAATAGTTGTCTTGTACAAAACTGTTTGTTGATTGTAGAACTGTTTGTTTTATAGATTATTTTTAGAATAAAGGCTATTTTAAAACGTGTTAAAGACTGAGTAAGAGTCCGAATTGGCTCGTATTTAGAAAAAAATTCTTGGGATGGGAGAAGGTTAGGCAGAGATTGTTGCTGGTACATTAGCGTTACTTAAGCTATGTTAGATCGCCATACATAACATTAGTGGCGCTGTAGTGTGACGGAGATAAGATAAGAAAATGAAAAATGTGGTTTCACATTCAACTTGCTCTGCCTAAGGGCAAAATTCTTGAAAAACTCTGAAATCTGTACTACAAATGAGGACTTGAAACTGTATAGATTAAATTTTAAAAATTATGTCTGTTCTAGTATAAAATTTTCCACACTATGAATTAAAAGTAACTGAAAATTAGAGTGCCCAACAAGAATAGGTTCCACAATCTTTCGGAAGCCTAGAGTTAGCTCCTTTACAGACCAAATATGGCTGTTATTCCATCTAGCCACATTAAACAAGAAAAATGATCGTTAAATTTATATTGTAAATTTCTTCAGTATTTTTAAATTCTGTGTAAATTATTTAAACAAACATTTTCAGGATATTCCTGAATTCTTACAAATAACAAAAGTACTAATCATTCAAAAATGCAATTTAACTGACATCTAAGGGCTCTTAGAGAGACATAAGACAGGCAAAAATTAAAGGCATGTATAGACAAAAAACAAAAACAGATAGTAAATCACAAAGCGACACAAACGAACGAGACAAATTTAAAGATAAAAAGACACTAAATTAATTTTGAACATTTACAAGCACTTATTCTTATACTCACTTATACGTAAGAAAAAGTTACAATTTTTTATTCTCATGTATTTATTTTTTCAAACAAATAGTCATTTGAGATCAGAAATATATTCCGTATTGCACTGTGAGCTGAAAGATCTATTGTTCCCTCATTCGTATCTTTGGAGTTGCTTTAATTGCTGTGATCTAATTAGTAGACATAGAATAACTAAATAATTTATTCCATAATTATGGGATTGAAGATCTAGAACTAATATTAGAGAATGAAATTAAAAACATAAAATTCTGCATGAACTAAGTTAAGAGAATGGAACAAAGTGGTGGCTAAAGATAAAGCTAGAATGACAACTCTCAATGTAAAAGACGTTTTACGGTAATTGTGGAGGAAGTTATAGAGGCAGGAGGAGGAAGACTGTAAAAAAAACAGAGAGAACTACAGCGAAAGAACGTCTTAACAGGCCACCAATATGATAAGGCATTTCATTTCATGGCTTTATGTTTAGCATAAAATTAAAAAAAACCTAAAAAAATCAACTACAAATAAGACAAAGTAAGATAATTATATGGATTTGACAAGTTAAAAAAAATTAAAGTATAAAAGATACAAAGTAATGCAAAAATAAAACAAGACCTTATTTTTCTTATAAATTTATTTTCGCTTGATTATAAAAATTGTAACGTTTAGGAATTGTTTATTAAAATTATCAATGCCAAAAAAATTAGTTGATTAGCAGCTACCTGGGTTTTAAATATGATTAATTGAAATCAAATGACATAAAAGTGCGATGTTTATTTTTGAAAATGTTTTTAAGGGGAAAGAATTTCACCCGAGCGGATATCTTCCCTGAATAAAGGGCACAATGTCAGATATATTGCCAAGATTTTCGAAGTACGCGACCTCTATGATTCAAGATGTTCTCCAGCGTCTGAATGACCATAAAAGAAATTTGTACCATAAGATAACCGGAAGCAAAGTGTAAAAGACTTTGAAGCGACGGATGTTCAATCTACTAAGCAGTCATTGCCTTTAGTTATGGTAAGGGCTGCTAGACTGAAATCGAGTAGAAAAAGGGCTAATCAATGACCATGGACTTAGTGGCTGAAATGATAGTCTTGCAAAGAGAGAAGCTCTGCCAACTGAAACGTAGATTGAAGTAGTTCTTCTAGAATGAATCCCCGAGAAAATTTATTTATTAATTCCGAGATGAATCCCCTAGAAAATATTAGAGGGATATTAGAGAGCCGATAAGTTAGCCGATTTCACCCAACATGTTACAGATCTCACGAAGATTTTTTACTTACTTAGTGCAATGATATGATGTATAATGATTAATTGATTTTTGCCTTGTACAGTCTTCGATATGACACTTTTTATCAAGATACCGTCAAAATGGATAAACATTGAAAACCTGCTGACTGGAAACTGGTCGATGAGCAAGAAATTAAGAAAAGAAAAATCTCTGATATTTCACAGTATTGCGGACAACCTGAATAATTATCGGATGAAGAGTAAAACTCCCAACTGAGGTTCAAACTCTTAATTGAGTGAAGTAATTTAAATAAATGATCATTTTTAGTTTGACAAAAAAAACAAACAAAAAATTACTCTTCAAAAAATTGATTAGTCCCTTTAATTAACTGTTAACATATTTCTGCCTTATTTTTTTTAAATAACATTAATTTTGCAGGCAGAGTTACGTCATTGTTATGTAATAATTAGCTATAAATAATTACAGTTCATTTTTTTTATTTTTTATTTTATTTTAGACGAACATAAAAGATATTAAATTACGATTTAATAATTATTGAAGTTTGTACCACGTGCTATAGATGGGAAAACAATAATTACTTTTCTACAAATTTTTCAGTTTAAAAACATAATAATTTAAGGAATTTATTCTAAATGTAACCTGAATATCGCGAAAAGAGTAGACAAAAAATTTAAATTAATCATTGAGAAAATAGAAATATTAAAAATTATTTATTTCACCTATTTTCGGTGATTGTAATGGGATCCGAATCATTAAAGATTCAAAGGATCTAAAGAGCGGAGAAGCATACATTAAATAAATAAAAAGTTAGTTACTCCCCACCTAGACCAGACTAGTGAGTTCGATTCATATAAACGGTGTGACAGCACGACAGTTATATGACAGTTTTATAACAGTACATCTAGTCAGCAACCTGTCTATTTGTATGTTCAGCCAGTCTGTCTCTTTATATTTCTCTCGCTACCTAACTTCTATTTTACTGTAAAGTCCTTTGCAGTATGTGTGTGTTCCTTTCATTATACAGTGTTCAGCATATCATCTAGTTTATTTCTCTAAAATCCATCCTCTCTCTCTCTCTCTCTCCCTCTCCTTCTCACATCCATTATCGTTATGAGAGGAAATTTTAAAAAAAAGAAGAAGAAATTAGTATGAAACACTCAAACGACTTTTTCTAACTACACTGAATTATTTAAATTAATTAAATAATTTAATAAATTAATTGAAATAATTTTAATAAAATAAAACAACGAGCTATATCTATCTAGGAGGTTTATTTATTTATTTATTAATTTGCAGGCACTAAAGATTTACCGTTATAAAGGTAGCAACTGAAGGCTAAACAAACCAAAAGTTATGTAGTAATACTAACCTTCCTATCTAAATAATGGAATAATTTCCTTCTAGAATAGGAACTATGCACCACAACAAGCTGATTAAGTTAGTTCTCATAATATCAAGAATAAGGGCAATCAAGTAGCCTAGAATAATATTGCAAAGTTCCAGACCAAAAAGCAAGTAATTAGAATATAAATACACTCCTCCGTCATATATAGCTGCTTAATTAGTTGAAATAAATGATAAATTGATTATTTATATAGTCCAATCATAAATACTAGTGTTCGCTATCTAACCTTGGTTGGTTATCAAACCAACACTAACTCTCGTACTTAGATGAGAATGACATAGGGGGGGGACTCAAACTCAGGCACTGCAGCCTACCCATTGAGGCTTATTGTGCCAATCCCTCAATACCTAGTAGAGGAATTTCCCCTCTTCATGAGGTCTAGGACCTTCCCCACCAGTCCTTCTTGCAGTACGATTTCCTCCAGTCTCACGTGCCGAAGATCTCGTACCAAAAATCTGCCGATTACGACGCAATCAAACAGCAGTGAGAGGCCGTCTCCTCCTCCTTCTGACACAGTCTACACAAGGGCTTCGAATCAACCAATCCACTTTGTGCAGATGTTTCTTGAACCAACCGTGCCCTGTAAACAGGCCGTAATCGGACAAATCTGATACCTGCTTAAGCCCAAGGTCTCTCTGGTTCTTCTTCTACACAGCTCTCGCATGACCATTTTGCCGGTTTTGCCCCAGTACTTAGCCTCCAGTGACGATTATGGAGGCCATACTTTTGGACCCATATTCCTCCATAAACCAGGATCCCCCAGTTTGACCTCGTTTTTCCCAACTTTTAGCCCATTCCCTGGAATACCGTGGAGTATCTACCGAGAGGCCTCGCAATGCGTACCTCCGGCTTAATTCCATATATGCCGGCTCCAGTACCGCAAGCCATTTGGGACCCATCCATAAACCAGGATCCCCCAGTTTGACCTCGTTTTTCCCAACTTTTAGCCCATTCCGATCGTGACGTTAATATCACTTGGAAGTGGAGCTGAAAGTAGAATGTTGGACAGCACTCTTCCCCAGCCATCTCTAAGATAGGGCCAGGGTCAACCTTCTGAGCTATGTCCAAGTGCTAGGGAGCTTCTTTGCTTCCACTGGCCATTGTTCATCAGTCTATACGCGCTAGCCCTAGCCTCCGCTTGTATCAAAAGCTGCAGCGGAGGCAACCCCAGTAGTACTTCCAATGCAGCCGTTGGGGCACTACAAAATGCCCCCGAGGTCAGCAGGCACCCCTGAGAGGTTCTTCCTCGCACCTGCTGTTCAGTTTTTGGCCACCACACTACTGCCCCATAAGTGAGGACAGGTATGATGGCCCGCGTATAAAGCCAATAGGCCATTTTGGGGGAAAGCCCTCGTGTTTCCCGCAGGCTCCAGTAACCCCACAGAGAGCCTTCTTTGCCTTCTGTGTCACAAACTCCAGATGCGCTCTCTAGTTGAGTCTGGAATCCAACATGATCCCCAGATATTTCACCTGACCAGACACCTCCAGAGTTCTTCTAAAGAGTTCAGTGTACTAAAACATTCCACATTCCTTCTTCTGGTAAATGGAACCAAAGTGGTCTTAGAGGGATGAGCATTAGGTCACCTGCACCACTCGCATGGCCTCCTGTAGAAGCTCACTACTAACAGTCTCATGCCTGCCCTGACCACGACCATCACATCGTCCGCGTAGCCAAGGACAGAACATCCCCTGAGGGCATCCCCTTGTAGCCATGGTCTCAAGCGTCTCCTCGTCTCCTCATAGAGGCTAGCTCTTACCTCCCGCATTTACAAACCAACAAGTGCCGACTGTAACAGAAACATAACGTTGAAGTGAAACTTTCAGCACAAAATTGATAAATTTACACTGACCCCCCCATGGCAACAGCCCACGAAGGGGCAAGGCTTGCCAGACGGCAATTTGAATAGGAACGCGTGTAGTAAGCACGCCGCAGTTCCCAACGCCGTTTATAGTTCCGGCCTTCGCTCCCGAGGGCGCTACTAATTGTAGCTTCCCACTTTTTATCACGATGCTGAGTCAACACCGACTTTGCCCTCACGGGAATCGACGCTGAATTCTCATACGTAAGGCGAGTGCGCTAGCCACTAGGACAAGTTTATTCTGACATGAATGAAAATCCGAAACTGGTCAGGGATAAAATAAATATGCATGCTACGACGGATAAAATGCCAGTCATATATATTAGTTTACATTTTCTATTATATTTTTTATTTGTATTCATTAGTCCAAAAGGGAAGTTTATTCTTCAAAATAGTTAATAACATGCCATTTCAACAATTAATGTGATAAAATTATTATATTTTAATAAGTAAAATAATCATCACATTTGCATTAGAGTTTAATTATATATTATGGTGTTATGCTGAATTCTATTATATATTTGAAACAATTGCAATTTCTAAATTAATTCTAAATAATTAATTTTCCCTGTTTATAAATTAATTGATTTACTTAATGGGCAAACTATATTTAAATTAAAGTTATACAAACTTTAATTAATATTTTATTGGATATCCAGACGAGAATTGCGCTGTCGCAATAATTAAAAAAAATTAGAATATATATATAATAATTTTTCATGAAAAAAATAGGGAGATTATTAATGCGTTTTTTGGTAAAATCAATTCACATTTTGAACTTATATTCTCTTTCAAGGAAGTTTGAAAATGTGTGGAAGTCTATGCTTCCCTCTAAATAAACTATTAGTGGGCTTTAGAAAGACCTAATGCTTATGAAAGATTTAACAGAAATCAATTCTAGACTGGTCGCTGAATCATGGAATTCCGGAAAAATAAGTCTATCCAGTGTGCTATCGAGTGATTAGACTATACCAATGTGTCGCTCGAAAGCATTAAACAGTTAATGTCCAAACTAAAGTGTCCAGAGTACTGGGGATCCACTTCTGCCAATTATATTTAATATTAACAGAAGCCATTAGAGCCAGAGTAGGGCATAAAACTACTAATATCACTCACCAACTACAGATTACTTGCATCATCCATCGGAAATATTAGTCATTAGTAAATTGTAAATTTGATTTATTAGTTACATGATAGAAGTGATTGATTAGTCACAGATTGTTTTGTTAGTTCACTGAGTAGTTAGTCACTACATCAATCTGTAGTTATTAATCTGTTTTTCACAAATAGCGACTAATAGAGTAAACATCTACCATTGTTATTCTGTTCTTTGTAACTTCATTACTTTTCTTTTCTACATCTGAGGTATTCATTCAATAGTTACATAATTATCTCGCAGAAATATCCAGAATTCCATTAAAGAATTCCATAGTGCCAATGAAAAGATGTACATTTAACTAAACTTTTTATGTTAACCACTTCAATAAAAAAAAGTCAGTAGGAATTACCTCAAATCAGAGACTAATCAATCTCTTTTTTATGATTGATCAATCATTCGTTTAGTCAAATTTTTGAACTGCCTAATCTGTATTCATGAGTCATAGAAATATAGATGATTAGTTACTAGCCATCAATCTAATTTGTGATTACTGTATGTCCAACTCTGATTCGAGCGAACTATATAAGTCATTATGACTGATATGACATAATTCATTATGATCCCATTAAGGAGAGGTTACGCAAATGACATAGCAATAATGGCAAGCATCATGAATATCTTGGATGGAATTTTTTAGAAGTTTTGACACCAACTGCAGAAAGATCATGCTTTCTTCTGTAAGAAACTGAAGAATCGTAGAAGATAAAAATGTCGAAATGTAGAACTTAAAATTTACGAGAGTGAATTCTTCTTGACCTTTTTAAGAGCAGCTGTTACCGAGTTTAATGATGTGAGATATATGACATTGAGGCTAAAATTACTGCTTGCAACAATTTTGTTTTATTTATTTAAGGCGCGTCAACATCCTGGTAATTGGCGCCCGGAGCCTTTTCATTGCACTGCGGGCTTCCGGATAGTGTCGTCTTGCTACAGACAACACTGTTCATCACCGAACAGTGAGCTGTAGAGGCTCCTAAGAAAAAAAAATGTAAGGGTAGCCCTGGACCGAACCCGGGATCTCCGCGTGGGAGTCCAACGCGCTAACCACTGAGTTAATCCCTTCCCTCGATAAGAGGCTTTGAATATGACTATCAATATATCAATAATTACAAACGAAAGAGCGTTATGGAAGATGTTAAAAGAAAGATAACCAGCCACTGAATTTGGTTTAGTATATCATCAGAAGAATTTACTGACTAGTAAATTAGAAAATGAATTCCAAATTTTCAGAACAATTCTAAGAAATTTGAGAATTACAACAATAATTACCTTCTATGACTCATTCAGGTTCACAGTATCCGAATAATGAGAGATATTAAATTTCTTTGGATATTAATTCTGCCCCTGTATATAAAATATATATGATATTGACGGCTTTAAAGATTCGAGCAACCATCGACTGTGATATACACAGATAACTAATAGGCCTAATAAATCACTGTTACAGTCATCAAAGTTTTGAAAGAATGTATTAGGTTCGGAAATAAACAATAAACAGAAGTTAGCTGATTATTATTAAATATATCTTTAAAGCTTGAAGTTTTAAAATTAATTGAATATGTGGATGGGTAATAATGCTGGATAACATCTGGTATTTCATCCGTCGTAGCATGCATATTCATTTGGTTCCTGACCTGTTTCGAATTGTCAGAGCAAATTCACCAAGTTCGTGTATAGAGTTCACTTCAACGTAATGTTTCTGTTACACTCACACTTGTTGGTTTGTTGGTTGTATACATGTGGGGAGGTTATAAGGTTATGTTACTATGTGTGTGTGTGTAACCATGTTTAATATTTAAAAATGAATGAATTTATTAAATTATTTTTTAAAAATGAATTTATATTACATAGTAACATAACTTTATAACCTCCCAACAAGTGCGAGTGTAACACAAACATTATGTTGAAGTGAACTCTCTTCACGAACTTGGTGAATTTGCTCTGACGATGGATGAAACTTCGAAACCCGGTCAGGAGAATTTAAAATTGCATTACGTGAAAGTATCTAAACACGTAAATAATAATGCGTTTTATATACAAATGAATCCAAATCTGTGGTAAACAAATAAGTGAGATAAAGCTCCTATTGACAGCTCCTAAAAAATTTGGAAGCTCTATATAGGTAATTTCTATAATCATCAGATTAATTACCTTCACCGCTGGCATAAGTCCTGAACGACTTCTAAACGAATGCAATCTAGTTTCCACTTTTTTAACCAACCCTAAATTCAAATCAATAAATAAAAACAATTCTTTTTAATAAGTGGAACAGATAATATCCAATATCCAATTATTTCCATATTCAATTTGTTGATAAATTAACACTTAATAACGATAAAGTGATGGCGATGCCAGAAATTATATTTGTAAATGTAATTTAGAAAAATATTTTGAAGGAAATATGTAAGTTGGCTAGTAAAAGTTTACAAATGACAGGCACAAAAGGGCTGTTACCTTTTTTTCAAGACAATACCCTCCTCCTATCAAAAAAACTCCCTCTAGACATACCAGCATTAATTAAAGAACATTCTTTCAGTAGTCTATTTGAAGAAGCATTCAACCAGTATTCATTCGAGAGAGCACATCAGTGCCAGTTACGAAGTGTTTAACATTTGAGTTTAAAAATCAATCCAGCTAAATGAATCTAATGATAAATCTAAATCAATCAATTGAAAGAATTTATATATATATATATATAAGCAAATTATTGTAATATTGCAAAGTATTTAAATTTCTTTAGATATAATATGTTTATTTTAATCTAGTGGTGACTTCTACTTATTTCTTGAACTTCTCTCTTTTCATAAACATGTACACACTCATAAAAGCCCCTTTTCGACAACGGTCGCTACACACACTACAAACATACAACACGTATCACAAACCACAATAGTTACATAATTATCTCGCAGAAATATCCAGAATTCCATTAAAGAGTTTCACTCTTAGTTTATATAGAAACTTGGAAAGAGTTTCCAAGCTTAGTTTTATATAGATACTATTTTTATAAATTAAAGTAGAGAATTCCAACAAATATAAAAAATGTTCAGGTTTTTCGCAAAAGATTATGTAATAGGATCCGAAGAGAAGGATCCAAAGCAGAGAGAAAGAGAGACAGTCTCTCTCTCTCTCTCTCTCTCTCTGGTTTAGGCCAGAATAGAGTGGGAGAAACTGTTTAAATATAGCTGCGTCAGCCATAGGAGTGAGTCTACCTACAGTCTTGCACCAGAGTTAATACAACAGTCACAACGCGTCATCAACCTTTCTCTTGACCTCTCACTACCATTTTATATATTTTAGTGTAAAGTACCGGGAGCTTGTGCTACTTTTCGATTGTAAAGTGTTTACCCATACTTCTAGTTTATTTTTCTATACAACCCATTTTCTCTCCTTCTGAAGAAACCCACTATAATTAAAGCGTTTTACTAGCTTCTATGTTTGAGCGATTAGGGTGGCGATTCAATCCAAAAGAAACACTATACTTAAAACTTCCTAGTTTGCTTCCTTCCTTTCCTTTTTCTATGTAAAATAATTTTCTTAATTAATTAATTAATTAGATGTATTCATTAAACGAATGATGTTTATTTTAAAGAAAGATAAAAAAAAAAAGAAATTAAAATTTCACATTCAAAAGATGATTGACTGAATGATTGAGTACAGATCAGAATATTTTGTAAAAATACCGAAATGTTATTTATTTAACTTAGGGGAGATATGATATAATTTGTTCATTTTTTATCAATTAAGATAAGTGGAGCTTAGTTTGTAAAAATATAAATAGAATATTATATTAATGGAGAACTTTTAGCATCAATGTAATACTGTACAAAATTAATTGATATCGAACGCAAATTTCTCAAGCCTAAAATAGGAAATACATCCATCACCTTCTACGCCATTATGTTAAATCTCATATCTGTACAATTTGTAGGTTGCCTTTATTCACTTATAATATATACAAAATGTGTAATTTATCATCTACATTTCATACATGTCGATTCAGTTGTTTTTTTTTGGCTATGTACTTTTTCTTGTTTTTATGTAATGATGAAGAATTTATGTTATGAATCAATATGAAACAAAATACTATGTTCCATTCTGCCAAGCTCACCTATATGGCAGAGAGATAAATTTGTCAGTACCATATATGGGAAAAACAAGACAAAAACTTCTAGTTATTATCAGTAACACTTTCAATTAGAAACTCAATATCAAGTGAATATTTGGTGTGTTGAGTTGTTATAGTACGGGCTATAAATTAGAACACTCTGAGGGGTAAGAAGTATTAATTTAAACACGAAGCTTCACTTTTTCAGGTATCCGCCTTCGTAGTATGCAGTTTCCTTTTTATTCCCGAACTGTTTCCGATTTCCTTCCAACGTCAGAGCAAATTTATTAAGTTCGTTTTTTTTTTTGACTTAGGTATCTTTTACGAGACGCCCATATTGTCAGATACCTTTATATACTTGATCTTTGAAATCCAACACGTCCGTTCATTAAATTATAATTTAACCTCCTCGAAAAATGCGAGAAGTGCTTTAATAATATGCCAGATTTCTTGAATTGATTAAGTCAAAGAGGCTGCGAATTTTTTTAAAGCATTGGCTATTCTGTCTAAATCTCTTGTCAAAACTTTTACAAGATATTACTCTATGCTCCACAATGTACAATTACAATTCTCTGAATTTACCAGTTTAAACATTTTTAAATTTCTGTCATGACTAGCGCATGCCCTGTTCTTAACCGTGTCAGCTTTATTATTTGCTTTCTGCTCAGCCCAGACTTCCTAAACCACGGACTAAAACTCACCCAATGAAAGTTGCCTTTATATAGTGATTTCTGCTAGTACCATTCCTCCAAAAGGAGCCGCTCTTCCTTTAATAAAAAATTCTGATAGCGGGACAAGATATTTAGCATCCGAATTTAAACCACTGATTTTTTTTCCTGGCTGCCTTATCGGCTTCCTCATTTCCTGATACTCCTATATGTACAGTGACCCATAGAAAGCTGAAAGATGAAGACGTTTCCAATAATTTTATAATTTCATACACTAGGTAGTTTTTAGTTTTCCCCAAGTACCCTTTCTCGAACATTACACAGCTGGCTCTGGAGTATGTAAACACCACAATGTTGTTCGCTTTTATATTTTGGGTAAACTTAATTGCAGTGAAAATGGCCACAAGTTTGGCACTAGTTATGGCATTGAGATATTAACTGGGCAACTAACTGACAAGTGTCTTTGCAGGTCATAAATACCAATTTCTGAGTAATCATTTTTTTTTTTTTTTTGAGGCATCTGTATATATCTTATAATGATCTCTATAATTTTCATTAATCATAGAGAGGGTTTCAATTTGAAGAATTCTTTAAGAGATATCGTGTTTGGAGTCGGTTATATTATTTACCGCGGAGGTAGCTCTGATTTCAAGCAGTGGTGCAGGAAAGGGAATCTGGTACGCTGGGTGCCCATTAGTTATTTGTCCAGCAGTTATCAAACAAATTTCTTGAATTGTTTACGCAGTTGTAGAACATCCTTCTATTCACATCCACATTTGGTGAAGAATTATTTTTCACTGCACTGTACATATAGAGGATGATGAGTGCTATTGGATGAAATTTTTATTAAACGTTTTGTGCACAGCCATCTTCTTCTTAGTGCAAGAGGAGGTTCTCCAGCTTCGACTAACAGTGCATTAATAGGCATAGATTTCAGAGCCCCCAAAATTATTCTAAATACAGAGTTTTGAATAATATTTAGGTCTTTTTAAATTCAGGTTTAGGTATTAAATTCATGTAGAGTGTTCATTTCAAAGCAATGTTTGTGTTACTCTCGACACTTGCTGGTTTGTTGATTCAACTAATATCAATTTTGGGATAGGTAGCATATGCATAGGGAGAATGCCCTAAAATTAATTTTCCCAGAGAAAATTCTAATGAAAGTGATGGAATTATATCTAAGGTATATCGAAATGCATTACAAAAATTGTTAGAAAAATTACTCTACCGATTAAAGTTTTAGATTAGTATGTAGGAGGGGTTAGGAAGGTGGGAGGGTGTGGTGAATTTTCTAGCAAAAGCTTGAACTTTCTCAAAAACAATTCTTTCAATTTTCCTTAAACTTTCGAGAGCTAACTGCACAGATGTTAACGTATCACTTTTATTTAAACCATTTTGTGGAATAAATTGACTTTTTTGGTTTTTTCTGTGGAATCTGTGACGTTATATTAAAGGTTGATTCAACTATATGAATGTTACATTCAACTATGTTATTAGCGCTGCTATCTGGACTTTATGTATAGTAATTTAATGAAATTATTTCAAATATACCTTGCTTAGGGCATTTTGCTGTACCTACCCCGTGGGGGCAACTGAATAAAAATTACAAATTTTAAAGAGAATTTGACAACTTAATAAAATTGTACAAACTACAATAATTGCTTCCTGCCTACACTCGTATTTCACACCAGATATTTTATCACCTACCAAAAACTCAAGTTAGTAGACTTTAAAGTTTTTTTTTTTTTTTACTTTCCCTTACCGCTGTAAGATATAAGTATTAGGATCGTGTCAAATTTCAAAATTGGTTTTTATGAAAATGAAAAAATATTTTTAGTAAATAGTGTGTGTGTGTGTCTGTGTGAACAAAATATGTCAAAAAAAAAAAAATCGTAGGAAATTCAAAACCGATATTCCGTTTAGGCACCATCAAAGCTTCTGACAGACAGCATCGGGCAAAATCTATCAATCGGACGGACTACGACGTACCTTCATGTCTTCCCCTCCCCACTTTTTCATGAATTTCCCAAAAAATGACTCCGAATATATTCTCTAAACTTTGAATATAAAATAAATAATAATGACCCATTATTTTTTGAAAAATTTTTCAGGGAAAAATAACTTTTGACAAGTTCTGGATGATATGTAACATTAATTAAGCTTTTCTCGATAGTGCCACTTCGGTACAATGTGTTTGAATTCCAGAGGGGGAGGAATTGATTTCAGGTGGATTCTTGGGCAGCTAAGATATAAGGCTTGTCTCTAAGTTCCACAAGCATTTATGGGCAGATAGTAGCGTTGCCATGCGATCTACAATGTAACCACATTCAGTAATAAAACCAAACATGAATAATGGACAGCTCTCAAATAAATTATATAAATGTAGTTAAGAGCACGTCCAGTAAAAATTGCGAAAGTTTAAAGAAACTTTATGATAATTGTAGTACAAGTTAATGTCCCATACTAGAATTTTTGATAATAGCGGCTTTGATAATTTAGGAGTCCTAGAAGTGTTTGTTAATTGGCTCTGCTCACAACAAATCAGCGGTCACGTTTATTTTGCCGGCCTCAAAGTATATCCTAATGATTGTAGTATGGTGGATAAACAAAGTACATTATTTAAAAAAAAGAAAAAAAAAGAAGAAGCGATGAATAATTAATTAAGTGAATTTCCATTCAATATACAATAACCAACAAAAGTTTTTCATAGAAAGAGTGAGAATGTAATTTAAAAGTTTTGAAAATTACAATTTTTTTTGTTTTTTAAGGAAGGAATCAACCGTAAGTTTAATAAGGAAGTGAAATTTTTAATCAATTTAAAAAACTTTTCAACTTTCTTCCTTTGTAAGAAAGTTTCCAAAAATAAAAATAAAAAATTGTTACAGCTCTTATAACTCATTAACTGATTTTTTTTTCTATTATATTCTACATTTCAAGTTTACTCATCCTAACTTTTCGGCAATAATTTCTCATAATAATGAGACGGCTCTTGCCTATCGCTCCCTACAATCTAACATTGAATCCCATGAGCCTTGGCTAAAAACGTGGAGAATTAAGAAAACAAAAGGGGGAGCCTTCCCCCCCTAAACGAACTAACCTTCCATCCATTTATCATAACAACATAACTCTTTCCACCACCTGTATAAGATATGTAGGACTCTTCATTGACAAGCGTCTAACGTGGGCTGCAAACTTCTCTCTTGACTTCTTGACAAACAATCAAAATTACCACTAAACAACAAACGACTAACCCACTGTGAACATACAGAGTGGAAATCCACGGGGTTCAGTCAAACCATCAAATATCTATAAGTCCAATGCTTCTAAACAATGACACTTTGACAAATTCCATCCACTCCTTACTTTTCATCAAATACTACTACACATCGTGACCTTTTTAGTTTCTTATGTTTTCGAAGTATCCGCCACATCAAGTTATCTACACCTCAGTTTGTTCTCACGCTGACCTTCTAGTCACCCAGCTTGCCACTATCCGAAAATCCTCTACGACGTTTGAAGCGCTGGCGGTAGCCGTGACAACTTGTTGAAGAAAATGCCAGTTTCCGTGAATGAAGTGTGTGGGTTTCACAAATGGGTGGAATCCTTTCCTCACCACGCCCTTCATAATAATTTTGTATTTGTCATAGAATGTAATTTTCATTTATTATTTATAATGTAATGCAATTGTGAAAATAAAAATAAAATAAAAAAATCAAATGTATCCCCGAGGCATACGCCAATTTCTATCAATACTAGTGTGTCAAATTGCTGGAAGAGCGATAGAGTCAAATTGTGGAGACTGAACTTTCCATGGGAAAGCTTTATGTCCCTTGGGTTAAAAGAGATTTTAATGAGTTAACTCTCTCTCTCTTTATATATATATATATATGTGTATGTATATATAAACTTCAAAGCCCGTATCCTTATTTATTTGCTCCAGAGATAGGGGATAATTAGGGGCGTAA
Source organism: Triatoma infestans (assembly GCA_011037195.1). Classification (NCBI taxonomy): domain Eukaryota; kingdom Metazoa; phylum Arthropoda; class Insecta; order Hemiptera; family Reduviidae; genus Triatoma; species Triatoma infestans. Next base: position 51,533 of record JAAEAF010008086.1, read on the forward strand.
ATACATGTTTGTTAGAAGAAGAGATTAAACAATTTTTATAGTTTTCCATATTGGCAGAAATAGAAATTTAAAACTACGAGTTTAAAAAGAAAAATAATCGACAGCATAACGAAGGAGTTAAGTATGCATAAAAGATGAGTGAAGTTGAACTTTTCCTTAAGCCATAATGATGGTTTACTCATTATGATCAACCATTACCTCAAAACTTCACCAAATAAGAGCAAAACTTTTTTTTCTATAAAATTGTCCCTACAAAGTTCCCTCAACCTACCAACCCGGTTTATTAGTTGCTGAAATAAACCTATCTTGAAACTAAAATCCCCATGGATTTGTAGGATAGAATTTACATTTCAATCGGCCAGCGATTCAATTTATTCCATTCAGCTAAAAGCTTATAAATATATCTCAGCCGAAAGTTGCAATTAGCTGCATACGAAATTCAATTTTCAAGAATGCCTTTTCAAAATTTTTTAAACACTACTGTGATGCGCGTGAAATCACAACACATTGACCCGATCTAGTTCATTCATCTCTCAGCAACTTGTTTTCAAATCGTTTTACTTTCTTTTATTGCTTCAACCGGCAGGTTATGGGCGAATGCCAAGATCACTAGCATGAATTATGGTTCAACAACTATAATAGAAAAAACTTTTTAGATCCCCTAGAGATGGAGAAAAAGTTTTTAGTAAAGAGGTATTTGTTTGGACAAGAATGTAAACAATATAATTCAACAAACAAAAATCAAAGACTGTACAATACAATACAATTTCAAATACTGTATATATTCCGTTTAGGTGATTTGACACAATAATTTCGCCAATCAGATTTATGATTTTACTAAATAATTTTACAGTTTTACTTGATTTTCTCGAAGCTATTCTCTAAAGTATGTCTCTAAATTCTTGTTTTTTGAAAGCACTTCAACATCTTGATCGACACACTGTCCAACACTGGAGGAAGAGAAAATCTGAGGGAACATTAATTAATATTTAAACCTTTGCTAATAAGGTACAGAGTGCTACTTAGGCTAGATAACGATATGTACAACATAACTTTTGTAATCCTTGATTGACTTTTGTATCAGTTTATGGTATATATATAAGTAATAAAAAGCTTCTAATGATTTAATTAAATTCTATCCTAACTAATTATGGAAAAAAAATATTATCAATTAAAACTACAATAATTGGTAAGAGAAAGTTGCTTGTGCCATTTCCCAACAATTTGTATGCAATACATGATGTTAATATTAAAATCGAAATTTATGATTTAGAGAGAGATGAAATTCTAAAATCATTGAAGGCTTGATATATACATATACTATGTTGGTATCTATATTTTAGAATTTTTATTGTTTCAGTTTTTATTTATAGGATTAACTAGGACTTAAATGTGGTCTCAAAATTCTAGGTTTAAACGATATTGAGAAAAGAAAATAAGAGAAAATAATTGAGTGTTCCGCTAGAGATTTTCATTTTCCAAAGTTTTTACTTTCTCTTACTCCTAGTAATTTTTTTTTATTGTTATATAATCCACGCGGCATAACATTACATTCTGTCCTTTTATCCCAAAACTATAGCTTTCTATCTCCTGATCAACTCACATACTGGCCAACATCAAAAATTAGCCGATATACTGGACTTCTTCATAACTTCACAGATCTTCCTTTATCATAACATCACTTCCGTACCCGATCTTTCCTCGGACCACACTCCTGTCCTCTTGCTACTTGATGTTTGCAGATTGTTTACTCCCACAAGACCTTCACTGATGTCAGGTAAAGTAGACTGGAAAT
>JAAEAF010008087.1:0-28823 GCA_011037195.1 Triatoma infestans
TAAAACCTCTGATTTTTGTAATCCCACTCTCTTACTATTCAAGCAGTTATGATGTATGTTACTTTTGTGCGAAATAAATTTTTTTTAAAAACATTCAGTATTTCTAATTAACATAACTGGCGCCCGCGAACAGGTACTCGAAAAGTTTCTAAATTGTATTCTTGTGAACATTCCCGTGTAAATTTGGCAACTTTAAGAAAACTCGTTCAACACGTTAATTAGGAAACAGTGGTATACCAACGTGGTCATTTGCCCCGAAACAGGAAGCAGCAAAGAAGAGGAAGACAACGGAAAAGTCAAGATCATCCTCCTGTCCTATCCAGTATACAAGGAAAATGAAATCATCACCATACATGAATATCCTTCCCTTGTTTTGAGAGACAATGAGATACTCACAGGTAATTGCATCCTTATTAACGAAAACTATTATTGCAAAAATGCAACAGTAATTGTGAACAAGTGTATTAATCAGTTATTAGAAGATCGAGACTTAAATGACTGTAAATTACTAGTTATAAACAATGTGGAGCCATTCATTAAATACATTCCTATTATCAATCAATATTTAATGTTCAATATCACTCAATCTATAATCGATGTTAAGAACAGAAGTATCACTATTTATCCAAAATTAACTCAGTTATTATTCCTCGACAGCTCAGAATATTTACGGAATTACAGCAAACCTTATGTATATTGGGAAAGTATTCCAATACTTCCTTCGGAAATACCTAAATACAAAGCTTATTCAAATTTTACGTTCGAACAGATACATGAAGCAAATATAAATGTTCGCCCTTTGGAGGCAATAGAGGAACCTCCCCTTGAAGACCACAAACTGATATATTGTTTCCTGATAATGATTATAATCATTTTGACTATTGGTATGTTGTTTCAAAATAAATGCTTTTGTGTAAAAAGTTGCAAAGTTGCAGATATAGAGCAGACTCACAGCCCAACTCAAGATTCTACTTCTGCCCATCATCGCTTCCTGGGCTACCTGTCTGAAAGCTGAGGACAGCCTCAATCTTGCGGAGGGAGGAGTTACAGCAGCTATTCTCACGCTACTCAGATAGAAAAGCTGAGTCAACAGAATAACTATATAAAACCTCTGATTTTTGTAATCCCACTCTCTTACTATTCAAGCAGTTATGATGTATGTTACTTTTGTGCGAAATAAATTTTTTTAAAAAACATTCAGTATTTCTAATTAACATAACTGAAGACAATGTCAGTCTGACTGATTATGTAATAAAATGTGGCTAGGATAAAAAGGCAGGGCAAAAGACAGTTAAGTATAAAAGTGATCTGTTAAAACTACCGGAATATGAAGAAAGCTTTAAAGGAAAGAATGTACCGATTGTTAAAAGAAAAAAGTAAAGTAAAGTTAGAGAATATAAACGATGATTGGAAGGCAATCAAAAAGTCGATACAGAATACCGCCGATAGAAGTGCTAGAAGTTAGGCAAAGAGGTACAAGAAATGGCTGGTTTCACAGAGGAAAGTGAAAGAGCTCTGTGTGAAAGAAGCAAGAATGAAGGTATTAAAGAGAAATACGATAAGTTAGAGAAGAATATAAGGTCAAAAAGAATGTTAGCAAAGATCATTTGTCGGCAGAAAAATCTAATGTAAAACACTCACCTAACTTTTTCCTTATTCTATTTAATAAAATTTATTCAAGAAATTGCCATATTTAATTAGGCTGGCTAAAAAAAAAAGGTGGTAGGGGATTTTACTTGTATATATGAAGCACTCTATGCAAAAAACCAACAAAATTTGCGCAAATTAAAATTTAAACTAACTGACACACCCCCTAATATACTTGTAAAATCAATTTTATTTATTTATTTATTTATTTATTTATTTCAGTAAAATATTTCAAATAAAAGTGATATGTTTATATCTATGCAACAAGTACTGCAAGTTTAAAAGTAAACGTTTTTTAGAAACTTACAACAAAAAAACAAACTCAAAAACTTTTTCTGTAAACTCGCACTTCCGGTAAACTGATTTTCTTCAAATTTGAAATTCTATCATTGCTTGTAATGGTTATTAATATTATGGTAAAACCACATATATTATTCTGAAGTAGTATTTTAGAGGAAAGCATGACGCTACTGTTTCCCCCACCACCGCAAAACTACCAAAAAATGAAGTTATCCGGAAAAATATTTTAGATAAATGTTATTTTTGTTTATATCTGTGCAGAGAGTATTATTATTATTTGTCTGTGGGGAGAGAAACCCAACGCTATCCAAAGCCTCACTGGGCCCATACAGCTACCCCAAGAAAAACAACAACAAACCGGGGTCTAGAACAAAAATCCATACCCGGCTCTAATCCATCTAGGTTCGCAGTCCGAATAAATCAGACAATAACCTTAAGCGGAAATAGCCTAAGCTCTTCCACAGACATCCTATTCCGAGCAAAGTTCCTGAACCTAATTGTCCTCACAACCCAAAGCAATCTGTCATAAGATGGATGGGTGTTTCCTTCTCTGTCTCACAGACTCTACAAAAATGGATCCGGCATGAGCCCCCATTATGTAGAAATGTCTCCTTAAACCACAATGTCCAGTAAAAGATCCAACCAGATGCCTCCTGAGAAAGTTCCGTGAAAAACACAGCAACGTCTCACTAATACCCTTGTCCGGACCACCGGATGAGCATTTTGGACTGCCAAAAAACCAATTGAGCTCATCCATAAGGATGAATACTGTGAAGCTGTCCATGTCTGGAAGCCTGACAGACATGTGCCAGAGAAGACACACCAACTGCAGGCTCGGGACCAATGAAAGGAAGAGAGGCGCCTAATTTGGCAAACCTATCCCCCTCCTCAATTCCAATAATCCCCATGTGACCTGGCACCCAGACTAGAAGCATATCCTTCAGAGAAAAAAGTCTTCCAGTCTTTTGGTACATTCTACCACCAACCTGGAAGTGAAGACACATGAACTCTGCGCCTTCAGCGCAGCCTGGCTGTCCGAGCAGATACAAACACCTTTTAAGTTAGTGTTACGTACCCTCTCATTCAAGACGACGCAACAAAGAATAGCATATAAACCTCAGTCTGGAAGATCATGGCCCATTCACCAAGAGATACTGCCAAATGATTTCCGGTCTCAAAATAGACCTCAGCTCCCCAGACCTACGTTCTATTCTGGAACTGTCCGTGTAACACCGGAAGTAATTATCGGGTACCACGTGCAGAGATTATTCCAAGATTAAAGGAAATCATTGTAACCGTGTTCTAGGAATTTCCAAAATAAAATACTCAAAACACTGTGTTTTACTGTTGGTTTTTATTTTTTTCAATTTTTCGCGTTTCTTTTTTTTTTTCAAAAACGGTTATAACGATTTTCATTAAACTTCATATCATATCTACATAAATACTTAACAGTTTAATTTGTAATATTTTCCTGAGAAACTTTATTTAATAGCGTTATGCTTTTTCGTACTTAGAATAACTCAAAACTTATATTTTAACTTTATTTTAAAAAAATTTACAAAATCTATCCATATGCATCACTTTTACCACTTTATAAAGGCTAACGCTTAATTTTTTTTAGTAATAACATTTTAAATTATAAATATTTTCATATTTTAAACATAGTGTAGAAAGGAGTTAAAAGACTTTGGGTATTAAATTGATACTACATTGTTCTTGTTTATCTGTATCTGCTCTTATCAAATAAAAATAAAAAAAATCGAAAGGAAATTAAAGTGCGCTATATACTGTCAAAAATAAAACAAATATTTTTCATTGAATGTTAAATATATTTTTTTTTTTTTTCTATTATGTACTTGTGATATGTAACTCAAAGTTTACATCTTTGAAACAATTGTCCAGGAAAATTTCGTAAGTAATAAGAGATGTAATTAGAGGGATTAAAATAAAGACTTAATCGTTATTTATTACTAACCTTTCTGATTATAAACTTGTTATAAGTAATAAGTATTACTTGTTATTTGTAATAAGTATTTGCATATACATTCATTATTATAAACTAAATGATCATTACCTGGAAGTTATTAAATAGATTCGACTTGTAAGTATGCTCTCATTATTCACATGTCTCTCAATTAACACAAGTGCATGACAGAATTAAGAGCACTCAATTAGTCAACAAGTTTGTGTGTTAAAACCACCCACTGATTTCTCTACGAGAGATTACACTATGATTAACATTTTACTCTTGAACTTACAAAGCGTGTATTCTAAATGGCTTTTTTCTTTTTTTTTTTTTTTTGCTTAGTTTTGTTAAATTATCAGCAAACATTAGATTATTTGTTTTTAATGGATTTCCATAATAATAACTCTGTATTGAGAAAAGACAAGCATTCATTTTTGGATCGCGATACCTCCAGTTTAGTGAATTTTAACAAAAAAAAATTAAAAAATCAACAAACACTTCGTTCGTATACAGTCGTATTACTAGGTTGTCACTATAATAGAACCAACAGCCAGTAAATCCGTTACAGGAAAGTTGGACTTAGTAGTTTTTTTATTGTCGGCCATATTAAGGCGCCACCATCGCGCTACCAAGCGCACTTCAACAACGCATTACATTCTCTGTTAAGCTCATGCAAAGTATTCGCGAATTGGGCTTCAACTACAACAGCCAGTCTCTTTTCTGGAAGTTGTCTCTAGCCGTAAGAGAAAGTTATTTTCCTAAGCTGACTATCTGAGGGGCTTAGGGAGTCCCAAATTGTACATTGAAGAGGTCAGTCTCCAATAACCATTCCATAACAGTGAATCATCAACTTTACTTTAAAGAATAAACGTCAGTTGCTACATCAATTTTAACTTTGAAAGGTTCCCCTCGCTAGCAACACTACTAGCTCACCATTGTTAGAACTAGCAAGAGTTCTAACTTGTCCGATCACTATTCTAGCGACTCATATCAACGCTACACCATATTACATTCATCAACTACCAAACCAACCATCATTATTCACTCTCACTCAAAAAAAAAAAAAAAAAAAAAAAGCTCAAAATAATACATCAAAAATAATGCATCATAATAATGTATTGGTCAAAAATATTATTAGAAGATGCTAATATTCCCTTTATAAGATTCAAATATATTATTCTTATAAACTTAATATTACTATCACCCATCTCAATCAGAATTAATAATAACTTCCATTATCCGAAAAGATAATTTTGTAAGGAACTGAAACTAGTTGTAATAAAAGAATTTTTTACAGTGTGGTTCGACAATTTTAATAATTCATATCCCTAAAAGAATTTGAAATAGAGACCACTACATCGGTCAAAAAATCCCCAGATTGTTTTGAAACAAATTGTGGGCCCATTATCCTAATCCATTATTTTTGGGTGTATCATCTAGGCGTAACTTTTCAAAAGTAACCTCGTTTGTGGTCTTACTCTGATGCAAAACACGTCCGGAGTTATGGTATATGAGTCCGTCAGAATTGTGTATATCTTACTATTTACAGGGCTAAAGAAATTAATATAGACCCTTTCAAAGGGACTTTCTTTGTAGATTGTCGAATCATCATCAGTCATGTTAAATTCTTGAATTCTATCAAAGGGATATTACAAGTCCTCTATATCTTCCAGCTGTTGAAAATTTTGTCAGCTCTGTAAGAGCAGACATCAAAAATAAAATAAAAAATTTAAATAATAGAAATAATAAACGGGGTCATTAATGTAAATAAACTATACACCGAGCTGATGAGACTAAAGCAATGCTTTCAATCTAAATATTAAACTAAATGAGCTTCAGCTTGAAATTAACAGAAATATGTCAATAAAGTTTCTTAGCCTCAACTTTTGAGACAAGTTAAATTGGAAGCAGCTCATCAGTTGCTTGTGGCAGACTTTAAAGAGGTTGAACTTCTTGAACTGTAAAATGAAATATGCACTAAGATTGATATTCTATTGCATAACACTACCAGATTCTATCCTTGTTTGATAAAACATCTTTTAGAACATTAAAAAAAAAATCTAGAATCAAATGTCTTCCTCAAATATCAATTGAGAAACTTTGTTCTAAATTTCTTTTACTTTCTCTTAGTCCTAGTAAGAAATAGTATTGCGATCGTGTGAAATTTTTCAAATTTTGTTTCCACCGGAAATACATGTATTGAGGTCCCCAGAAGGGGAAAAAAATGTTTTTGGCGAATGGAATGTATTTGTGTGTGTGTGTGTGTGTGTGTGTGTGTGTGTGAGTATACTAACAAAATATCAACAAAAATGAAAAATCGCATGATGCACCCACAAACTTGGTATTCTGTTGAGTACTACCACAAAATCTGACACGAAGGTTTCGGGCAAAATCCATCAGCCTGCGTGCATCTTTACTAACTGGGATGTTCAGTTTTCCCCGATTTTCTCGATAATGGCTACAGTCATTTTCTTTAAATTTCGAACACTATTTACCCACATAAACACCTATCACTTATACTTGTAACATTTTCCCCGGGAAAATTGACTTTATAGGAGATTGTGTGGGAAAAGTTAGGAGCTTTCCTCTAAAGCATCTCTTCAATATAATGTATGGTAGAACCAATATTTAGTTACTGAGTCAATTATTAACATATTATGGAATATGTTGACAAATTATGGACTAATTAAATTTTTATGACTATTTATATTATTTATTAATATTTAAAATAGCACATTGTAGTAGACTGTTTAAGCCACTTTTCTGCCAGCTGTTCCGGATCCCATGCTGCTTGAGTTTGGAATAAATAAAACTCCTGCTTTACAGTTTCGGTGAAGTTATTAAATTTTCTCTAGCTAAGAAAGTGTGCCATATATCCGGAACAAATGGTAGTTGGATGAAGCTAATCTGGTCTATAGAGTGGGTAGTAAAAGAAGTGTCAATGCATCAAGTTCTTCAGTTTTCTTTAGTCTGACGGTGTTTGTGTGGCCCAGCGTTATTTGTGGCTGGAAAATAATTTTGTTTGCGATTGACCAAAGCTGATTACACTGGGCCATTTTTGAGTGCATTCTATCTAGATGCAGTTTGACTGCCATTCAACCATTGACCACCTGTCTCAGGATTTCGCCAGTAAATCCACTTCTCATCAAATGTCACTATTGTTTTGTAGAAGCGCATGTTAAATGGATTTTTTCCAAGAAAAGTTGACACGTATCCATTCTCCTGGCGGCCTATTGGCTAGCCTATATCTCCTATTTATCTTTCCTATAGTATGGGCACGGCAGGTAATGGTGTCTTTAGACATTGCCAGTTCTGCAGGAAGTGCACGAGTACTTGTGGTTGGATTTGACTCGACAGCTTCCCATAAACGTCACAAAGTCAAAGTCATATGAATAGCCGCATTCAACCTGTCTTTCTTTCTAAGGTTGTATCACCAATATTGAATTTTTGAAACCAACGCCGGTGAGTACGTTGATCAGGGAAATCTACCCCTTCGATTCAGAACATGCATAGCTTCTGCAGTTATACACTGTTTTTCCCAGTAGTGACGTAAAATTACTAATACATCGTAAGACATAGTCATGGTTTTCTAAAAAAGATCACAATTCAACTGGAAGATGACATAATATATTACATAGTAACATACTACAGAGTCTAAAGATTATTGTGTTTGTAAAGATCAGGCGTACATGGATGGGTGTTTAAGTCCATGGAACTTTTTTTGTGTATGTTTTTCGATGTCTTATGTTTGTATATTTCGAAAACGGTCGAGTATGTTCAGCTGTCTTCCTTTTGTATCGAGTGTATCAACTGTCATTGAGTTCGTTTACATATAGAGGTGGTTGGCGTATTTAGAATAGCTTTTTTTGCCTATGTGATGTGTTTCGCAAACTTTTCCCTGATTTTTCTACCAGTCTAGCCAATATAATTATTCCAACATTCCAGGCATTTGAGTTTGTGAATGCAAGTCCTTTAGTTTTTCAGTACATTTGCAGATTTTGTCGCCTAATTTATTGTTAGTTCTAAATGCTGTCTGGTTTCCATTTTACAGATGTAGGTGTATATGGCGACTTTGTCTGTTGTCTATTATCATTTTTATTATTACACGTGACGTGTATTGTTTCTTAATAGTTTGTTAACGATATTCATATACTGGCTATTGTTTTTAGCTAGGCTGTAAAAGGTTATGATTCTTATTCGTAGTTTTGTGGGTATGGGTAGTGTGGCTTTAAGACTTTTCGTCAGATTTTTTTGGGGCGTATTCTAAAAATGCCGGAGCTGGAGTGTATGGTATCGACTTCCAGTTTTTAGAACCTGTTGGAACTTGGGCATCAAATTTCGATGGGGAAATACGGGCTATCCTGATAGGTTTGAAATATATGGTTGAAAAGAAATTGGACAAAGTAGTGTTTCTCAGTGACTCCCAAGCTGCGTTAATAGCCGTAACGGAATCTCAAGGTGGAATTTCCGCAGATGTAAGAGCGTGCCAAGAAATGGTTGAAAAGGCTCTTAAAGAAGGGAAGCAGCTGGCTTTCCAATGGATTCCTGCACATTGTGGTTTACCAGGGAACGAGCAGGCCGATAAACTTGCGAAACAGGGAAATCAATGTGATCAGCCAGACTACGCAATGTGTTTTGCTTCGGCTAAAAGAGTAATAGGTAGCCACTTAAAGGAAAAATCACACGCGGAGTTAAAGAGCATGGCCGCTGAAAAGCAGTGGGCAACGCTGCTAGAAAATAAGATACCTGCCGGCCTTCCAAGAAAAGATTCTGTCGTGCTATTCCGAGGAACTACAGGGCATGATTACCTCCAAGCCCACCTCCACAAAATAGGTATAAAGGACTCGCCGATTTGCCCAGTGTGCAATAACGGCGTAATGACCTTTCAACATCTGAACGCGTGCCCTGCATTACAGCGTATGAGTAGTATTTATGAAAAATATTGGGCTGCCAGACAAAAAAATGGCTTAACGCCTTTGTTGCGGAATAGGAAAAAACAGTAACTTTTCCCTCTAAAGTACCACTTCAGTACAATGTATGTTTCTAATAACTATATAATTTAGTGGTACATCAAATTAATTGCTGGAATTTCAAATTTGAAGAAAATCGGTTGACTAAAAGTGCAACTTTACAGTGTAGGTTTCTAGTTTTTGAAATTTTCTCGTTTCATTAAATGTGGAATGCTAAATCTAGAAATATAAGCCTATCGAAACTTTAATCTGAAAGATCTTTCCTGAAAAATTAATTTAGGTGGATTCTGGAGGTAGCTAAGTCTTAAAAACTGCTAAATTAAAGGAAAATTTGTCACTTAAAGTTGTGATATTTGTGATAAGAGACATTCATGGATGACACTAGATTTCTCACAATATCTCGTATTCTATTCAATATTTCCTGGCGGAAATTTTGTTACATCCTGCAAATACATACGGCTTATTTCTTTCCTTTACATTTTCTTGTAACAGCCACACATTTGGCTTATGAAAATAATTTTTTACATTATACATATGTAAACAGTCATTACGCGAAAAAGGTAAAATGCTACAATAATCTAATTCTTTTTTTTCTTTTTTTCCCCTTTTCTGAACGTCGACTTCATATTTAATTTCATTATCGTCCGGTATAGTAGTTTGTTTTTATTAATTTTTTTTTTTTTACATTATTATAACGACATACACGAGTATTTCAACTGTTATTTCCCTGAAAAGTCATCATAAAATATGAATAAATGATTTATAAATAATAAAGAATAATTAAATAAAAACATGGAGTTTTTCGAACATGATGTATGACGTTAGTCTAAAATTTTTGTTATATGTTCATCAATATATTATTACCTATAAAAAAAAAAAAACAAAAAATTGGTGTTTGTCAGTGCTTCCATCTAATTTTATTCCATTATTTATAACGTTCCAAAAAAAAAAAAAAAAAAATGGAAATAGTGAATATGAAATTGACAAAAATTGTTTGCCGTCTGCGGCTGAAATTAATTTTTATTCACAATTTATATTTTGATTTTTTCCATAATTCTTGGAATAATTAAATTATAGGCTCAGTAGTTTTTCTCGACAAATAATATGAAAGACATTCAGAAAGTTTTGAGATATTAAAGAAGAAGTAGTTAAATTGAACTTTATTTTATTTATTTTTTTTTATTGGTCTCTGTAATAGCAAGAGAGAATTACATCAGCAAGAGAGAGCAGACAGACAAGAGAATTAAGAGAGAGAAGACAGACCCTCTCTGGTACTCTCTGACTTAAGCAGGCTAGAGTGGGAGAACCTGTATATAAGCCAGTGAGAATATCTATCTAGATATATATCTATCTATCAGATTCAACCATATACACCGCTTCGTGTCATATCTCTACTCTCACCTTTTATTCTATTACAAGTCCTGTGCAGTTTGTGTAAACTTATAACTATATTATAACAGTGTCTTCATATCTCTTCTAATTATTTAAACCTAATTTCTCTTTTCATCAACGCCATTGGATGATGTAATAGCAAGAGAGAATTACATCAGCAAGAGAGAGCAGACAGGCGAGAGAATTAAGAGAGAGAAGACAGACCCTCTCTGGTACTCTCTGACTTAAGCAGGCTAGAGTGGGAGAACCTGTATATAAGCCCGTGAGAATCTACCTGGGAATATCTATCCATCAGATTCAACCATACATCGCATCGTGTCATATCTCCACTCTTACCTTTTATTCTATAAAATCAATTACAAGTCCAGTGCAGTTTGTGTAAACTTATAGCTATATTACAACAGTGTCTTCATATCTCGTTTAATTAATCAACCTAATTTCACTCCTCATCAACTCCATTATAGTCCCCCTTCCTAGGAACTGTTTCACAATGATGGTTTTCGTTTCATGTCACTCAGTGTTGTAATGAAATATTTAAAAAACATTTTGAGTTTCCGGGTTTAGACCGCGCCAATGGTTTGCTAGAAACCTACGCTCCTTCACGCCCCGACACGCCCCTTCTCTAACAACGTTCAATGCTCTAATAGCTTTCAAGTTGTAACACCCTGAAGAGGCTCATTGCATTAAGGGCGATATGTCGGTTTCTAATAAACCATTGACGCGATTTCAACCCGAAAACTCAAATGTTTTTCATAAAAATGGCCGCAAAAACTTAAAAGATCAGTGATTTTTTTTTTTTTTTACTGATGTTAAGAGGAAGTATTGTGATCGCGTCAAGTTTTCACCGGAAATACATTTTATGAGGTCACCTGAGTCTGAATTTTTTTTTTTTATTGAAATTATTCTCTATGCAGGTTTGGTCAACATAACTCAAAAACGGAAGAAATATCAAAGATAGCTCTGTTACTTGAAATTACTTTTAGGTGATATACGGGGAGACGGAGAATAAGGTTTTGGTAAAACATCGGTCAACCGAAAGTACGATTTTATGAAATAGATTTTTCAATTACTTTTATGCGATTTTCTCGTAAATAGCGCTTAAGATTTTACTAAAGTTGTTATTTCAGGTAATCATAAAAAGAGCTTCAACTTCTATAGACACAGTTTTTTTTTTTTCTTTGAAAATTAATTTAAGGAGATTTTTGGGAGCTATGCGACTTTAGGTTTTCCTCTAAAGTTTCATTTCAATATATTAAACGACTCCATGGACTGTATCAACGATGCCCAGTACCCGGCCGGCGAAAACATTTTGTCCAACCCTCGAGACGTAAAAAAAAAAAAAAAAAAAAAAAAAAAAAAAAAAAAAAAAAAAAAAAAAAAATTAAATGAAACAATAAATAAGTACACGTGATCCTATTAGTACCCATAACGGACAACTTATGTGTGTTTATCTTAAGCAAGTTCATCTGTACATAAAAAATATGAGTCATCAATCACTTTCACACTTCACTATTTTTCGAATCAATCGCCGATCTGTTGGCTGTAAAGAGAGATTAACGTTTTGTTCCAGTAGTATTATTTTTTATTAGTGTAATAGAATTTAAATATACGTAACGGTCAATCGACCACGATGTATTGTTTAGTTTGAATAAAATTCATACCATTTAATTGTCTTTATTTTCTTCTTTTTTTTTAAGAATTCAACTTAAATGATTTACACTTTGTTTTGTTTATTGGACTTAAAAACTTTTACAAAAACATGATAGAATTAAATGACAGAAAGTCCTACATACACTATCGAGCTTTCATCGACTTTGGAGCCAGGTGTGATGGATGCAAGAAACATATAAATATATTAATTTATAAAAAAAATCAAAATTAAGAAAAAGATTGACATTCCCTTGCAAAAGGACAAGCCAGGTATGACAAGTCCAGTTACTAGGAAGATTCAAGAACCTTTATGGCATTGTACTACCCCCATCTCCTCACAGAGGAGGAACTGAACGGACAAAAGAGAAGATTCTTTTCAAGATACGTAGACTTGTGCTAGAAACCAAAGTGGAAGCATCAGAGCTATACCAGTATTAAGATATAAGAATTTATTATAAGCATTTATTGTGATATTCAAAGTACTTAATTTCTCTTAGAGAATATATCTTTTTAAAAACAGTGTGATTTCTTGATTATTGCTAATACTTCATTCTCTTCTAAACTTACATACTTACAAGCCCTTATACAAAACCGCTCGTGCTACACAACCAACTACAACAAATACACATCACACCATTACATTTCACAGATCATTCTCAAGATGACACAATTAGATTATGTTGTTATAATCTAGTTGTGTCATCTTGGGTATAACCTAGCTTCCAGGTCGAAAGCAAGATACTATATAATAAAGTGTTTTATACACATTACAAAAAGCTTATTCCAGTGAGTATTGACTAGCCTTTTCTATCCCTCTTGCCATGAACAAACCTCACCTCTTCCACATACTATTTCTAATCCCCATAGCCTCCCAACCATTTCAGCAATCAATTAACTTTCTGTGATTTAATTCCAACTATCATATTTTATTAAATCATTAAGTTCAGTTTATGATTGTAGTTCACTACCTAGAAAATTTCAAATGGAACTTTTAGAATGTTGTGGTGGTTGGTTCCGCAGAGCTGGAAAGCATCAGAGACATTTCCGTGTTAGCCTGCTTACCTGATGGAACTTTTAGAACTTAAATTAGTGACCAGACTTAAAGAAAAAGATAATATATCATATGTATATAATTTTCGAAAAATGTATTCTTTACTAAAGAATTTCCGAATATAAATAAATGACGATGCGAACGTGCACCCTATCCCAGACACGCTAATTACAATAATAAAGCATTTCCATTAAAAAAAATTCGATTCGATAAACATAAATTAGGTAAATTTAAACTTGTTCAACTAAATTTGAAAGTTGAAAAGATGTTATAGATTTACCATGTAGTATAAATTTCAATCCATACTAACGAAAAAGCAAAACATGGATAGAATACTGTACAACTTACCAATCACTCTGTGTTGTTCGCACTAGTTTGGCAAATAACATAATTCTTGGCAGTTCGATGGGGAAAAACGGACGGATGATATTCCAGTGAGTATTGACTAGCCTTTTCTATCCCTCTTGCCATGGAACAAACCTCACCTCTTCCATACTATTTCTAATCCCCATAGCCTCCCAACCATTTCAGCAATGAAAAATACAATTGTACAAAGCCGTATGATTAATTTCATGTCAACTCTTCTTGACAAATGATTCTGCTAAAACGTTTTCCAGTTAATCGATATAAATTGTTCGTTTAAGGAATTTACAATATTTAATAAGTGCCAGAATCATTTTTCTTGTTGATGTCAACTTGGAATTCCTGAATTTTCATTATTCGTTTTAATGAACGATTATTTAAAAATAATATAAAATAATAATAATAATAAAAAGGTTTTAATTTACTTGAAAAAAGACATAAGATAATTAATAAGAATACTTCGGTCAAGTTGAACTATAGTTGCTAACTATAGTTTTCTATAATTTTTCCAACAGCTGCGCGATATAATAGTACATCTGGACAAACAAAAAAATTATCAATAACGAATTTGCGCAATATTATTATAAAGATACTTCAATTATAAGAGAAAACATGTGTAACAAAATAATACACATCATAAAATAACACAGATGATCAAAGAAGATTAGATTTACACAAGTTCACTGTATTCTTATTTCTGAAACTTTTCAGATCTATCCTTAATTGCAATCCATAGTATGCTTTATTTGTGCTTATGGTTGTACCAAAAGCTAAATGTAATTAATTTTTAGATGATCTAAAACTTAATATTATTGAAGTAGAGTAGACAGAATTACAAATTTGAAGAAAATCGATTAACCGGAAATGCTAATTAATAGAATAGGTTTTTGAGTGAATTTTCTCGAAAACAACGATAATGATTTCCTTTAAATTTGGTTTGCTAACTTCAGAAATAAAAACGTATTACTTTTATTTGAAACATTTTTTTTTTTCAAAAAAAATTATTTTTGATTAGATTAGATTAGATTAGTTTGGGGAGGGCCACGCCTCATTCCACTGCGACCTACATTAAGAGGTCTATTGTGGATCCCCTGGGTTTATAGCACATCTTTCAGCTTCGCCCTCTTAATCAGGCCTAGCAGAGCTGAATGTGGCTCCATCATGAAGCTCGTGGCTTCGGGATTACTAGTCTCCCCAGTTGAAGAAACCTTGTTCTTGCCAGTCCGGCACACTCACAAAGGATGTGCACCGAGGTTTCCTCCTCGGTCCTGCAGAAACGACATAATGCGTTGTCTGTATAATGGGGTTGTTGAGGAGAGAAATTAGGTTTGATTAAATGAACGAGATATGAAGACACTAATATAATGTAGCTAAGTTTACACTAACTGCACTAGACTTTATAATGAAAATGATAGAATGAATAGTGAGAGTAAAGATATGATACGATGCGATGTACAGTTGTATGGTTGTATCTGATAGATATCCTCTAGATAGATTCCCACTGGCTTATATACACAGGTTCTCCCACTCTAGCCTGCCTAAGTCAGAGAGTAGTCTCTGTTAAGCAGAGAGGGCCTATCTTCTCTCTGCTGTGGTTGCATTATCTTTGCGGTACCATTACATCTGCAAGTAATGGCGCATGTGCCTATTCAGCCTACAGTGCCCCGTTAGTAGACCCACTATTAGCCTTATATTCCTTCGGCTATACTCAGTAAGTCCTTAGTAAATTTAGGCAAATGTCTCTTAATAAAGAGTTTTGCCTGCTTCTGTCCTGGCGTACTTTCCCACCATCGCAGACGCTGATCTTCTATCCATTCCTTGATAGAAGCGTGAATCCTGGGCAGCCCGCAGAAGGACTCGGGGCCTATAAAGTTATCCTTCGAGCCCTCCCGCGTCAGGGCATCCACCCTTTCGTTACCAAGGAACTCCGCATGGCCCGGCACCCAGGCGAGTGTCAGCTTATTCCGAGCACCCACCTCGGTTAGGGCAAGTAGGCTATCCCACACCAGTCTTGAGAATATTTAGTGTGAAAAAAGTGCCTTCAAGGCTGCCTGATTGTCGGACACTTTACTACCCACTAACCCTTGCCTTATAATCTACTTAGCGCAGAATTGTAACGCCACAACTTCGGCCTAAAAACCGTAGCGTACTTCCCTAGGCTGGCCTTAATCTTAGCTTTAGGCCTGCCCCCATAACCCCCGCTCCGACCCCAGTCAGAGTTTTACTCTGCATACCAGACCGAGTTACCGAGCAGAGGGGGATCCCTGTCCCATTCATCCCTGATCAGGTATAACAATGTGGAAGTTCCTTTCAAAATAAAGCTTGGGAACCATCCTATCGGTAGGCATGCCAAATACCTGGTCAGCCTTAACTTCTTCTATCAACCTGTGGTCAACAGAATCATGCCTAGAGGTGATATGTGGCGGCCCTTGCAGGAGCCTAATTATTTTTGATAATTGTGTGGAATTTGTGGCATTAATTTCGAATGTTATTATATGTAAAAGTGTTTGGTGTTTTTAGAGTGCTCTAGGTGGGCCATAATATAATCATTACTTCTCTACCTGCCAAGATTAATAGGTTCGTACTTATCCCCCACCATTTCTATATTTATTTAAGGGTAAATACGTAAAATTTGGGTTTAAAGAAAATTTGTATTATATATATTGTATTTATATATTTTATAAAATATACAAATGTATTAACAGGGGAGTAAGAGAAAAATTTGTATGAATGTTTCATAAAAATACTGGTGGATTGCATTCAATTTGGTATACTAACTATAAATACATAAATACAGAGACTTACCAATTTTATTTTAAAAAATTTTTGAAAAAGTTTATTTTAACAGATTTGGGTGATGGGTAAAATTTATATTTTCCTCAAAAAATTGGTATGAAAAACAGTCACAAAATTTTCTCAAAAATAGAGGTGGTGAAGGGATAAGTACCTACCTACTAACCTTGGCAGGCAGAGAAGTGGTCATAGTATGGTCAAGTATAGCGCACCAAAAAAAAAAAAAAAAAACAGTGAACCAACTGCACAATATAATATTTGGAATTTAACGTCACAAATTTCTGCCCAATTAATTTAAAATCAATTTTTAAGGAAAAAAAATGTTACAAAAATAAAAGCGATATATTTTTACATCCGTTAATAGAAGTTTTCAAGAAAATTCCCAATATTCAAAAACCTATTCAGTAAGGTTGAACTTCCGGTTTACCGATTTTCTTCAAGTTTGAAATTCTATTAAAGCTTCGAATCTATATTAATGTTACATATAAAAATGATAGGAATTCATTGGTTTAGATAGTATACAAAGTTTAAAACTAAACTGTTGTAACTGTTTTCGTAAAAAAAAAAAAAAAAAAAAAACTTTCAGTAATGTTGATGGCATTTCCGGTTGATTGATTTAGCCCCAAATCTTTGTCCGTGGTAGTTGCCTAGTGTCTAATAAACGGAATACCATATTTAAGTTCCCTGTGACTTTTTGTTTTTGAGATATTCTGTTAAAACACACACACATACATACGAACAAACATGTGCTAAAAAATTTGTTTTTACTGAATATAGAAAAGCTCAAAACAACTCAAAAATTTAATTTCAAAAATTTGATTCGATCGTAATATTTCCTGTTACTATATATGATTAGTTTTTTTTGGAGAAAGTTAAAATAATAAAAATCTGGTATGAAACACTCACACAACTTTCTCTTACTCCTGTTCTCAAAATTATAATTGACAAATTTTAATAGTTTGTGAAACAAATTGAATGAAATTCGTCGAAAACTGAAAAAAAAAAACTGTTCAGTAAAAGCGCACTTCCTATTTACTAATTTCCTTGAAACTCGGAATTTTGGTCATTTATTTATTTCTAATTAATTTTCTTTAGATGATAGAATTGTATAATCAACTATGATACCAATATAGAGGAATCTGTAACCCTACCCATCCCCTAAAAGTGCCCTTAAATGAATTTTCCAACAGAAATGTTTCAAATAAAAGATGTAGATCATTGCATGTTTAGTTTATATACGAAGTTTCAGAAAAAAAAAAAAAAATCGTCGAAGCCATTTTTGAGAAAATCGCGAAAAAATGAAAAAAAAACCTTTAGTAAAGTGTTAAAACAAACGCACTTCCGGTTATCAGAATTTTTTTCAAACTCGGAATTTCAACAACATATTCAAATCTAATTAACATTATTTATATGACAGAATTATCTAATAAATTGAAATAGCAGTTAAGATGAAAACCTAACCCTACCCCTCCCCCCGAAAGTGCCTTTAAATGAATTTTCCCGGAGAAATGTTACAAATAAAACTTGTAGCTCATTGTATGTGTAGTTGATATAACAAGTTTGAAGAAAATTGCCGGAGCCACTTTTGAGAAAAAAGTAAAAAAAACAACAAGTAAAGTGGTACTTCTAGTTGAGGAATATTGATAGATGGCCCACTGTCAGATGCCATGGTGATACCTAAACGGAATATGAAGTTTCAACTTTCTATGGTTTTTCGTTTTTGAGCTATGCTGTTCTCATATACACACACACACAGACCATTTGCTAAAAACCACTTTTTTGCACTCAGGGGACCTCAAAACGGATATTTCCGGTGAAAACTCGATATCGAAAATTTGACACGATTACAATACTTCCTCTTACTAGGAGTAAGAGGAAGTAAAAAGTACGTATAATACGAGTTAATTGACCTTACAAGTTATTCTTGGGGATACTCATTTACACTGCATTCAAGACTTACGAGTAATGCGGGTTTAGTATCTCTTCTTCTTTTCTTTTTTTTTTAAAACTAGATTTAATTTAATGCAATCTATTTTTGGAACAAAATGATTAAATATTAATCATTGAAGTAAAATATATAATATTTGTTAAATATTAATATATATTGTTTTATAAACCTA
This sequence comes from Triatoma infestans, assembly GCA_011037195.1. Taxonomy (NCBI): domain Eukaryota; kingdom Metazoa; phylum Arthropoda; class Insecta; order Hemiptera; family Reduviidae; genus Triatoma; species Triatoma infestans. The sequence continues at coordinate 18,253 of JAAEAF010008087.1, forward strand.
GCATATCCTTGTTTAATTAATAAATATTAATATGGGTTTAATTAATATAAAAACATAAGATATTATCGAAGTATAATGACCAATGGTATTTTTTAATATCAATCATGGATTGTTACAGTAAGCATCTAGCTACCCTTTAGCAACAAGTGTGCTACTAGTTTCCAAGCAAAGCTTAAACTTTTAGGAACGTGATCTGAGTCTCTTACTAAATAGAATTTAGGAAAGTATGTAGTAATTTAGTTAATAACTATACCCTTCGACAAACCCCACCTAAATAGAATAAAGAAATACATATAAAAAAAAAGTAAATAAAAAAAACCTTTTTATAAATCTCAAATTCTTTTTAATTTTGTTTTGTTTTATTGAGGATTGTTATATAGAAAATAATTACAAACTATTTTTGCTACTACAATTCATCGTGTCAAATTTTCGAAAATGAATTATTATATTTCGTGGTCCTCTGAGCCAGATAAAGTTTCTGGACAAAATAAATAACAAAAACGAAGAATTGCAAGAGCTCTAAATACACCGATTAAGCCCCACTAACTAACTTAAGGTTTATGCAATTCTTTGCTGTATTTTGGATGAGAGGGTGCGTAACACTAATTTAAAAGGTGTTTGTATCTGCTCGAACGGCCAGGCTGCGTTGAAGGCGCTTAGCTCATGTGTCTTCACTTCCAGATTGGCGTTGGAATGTTCTAAAAGACTGGAAGATCTTTCTTCATTGAATGATGTGATTCTGGTCTGGGTTCCAGGTCATATGGGAATCTTTGGGAATGAGGAGGTGGATAGGTTTGCCAAATTAGGCCCTATCTCTCCCTTTCATTGGTATAGAGCCTGATGTTGGTGTGTCTTCTGGCACATGTTTGTCAGGCTTCCTTATGGATGAGTGCAGTGGGTTATCGGCAGTCTATGATGCTCATTGGGGGTCCGGACGGAGCTTTGAGTAGTAACGGGATCCGATGTCTTTGACGGACCTCTCTCAGGCATCTGGTTTGGCTTCCTCACTGGGCATTGTGGTTTAAGGAGACATCTCTATACAATGGGACTCATGCCAGACCCCTTTTGTGTAGAGTTTGTCGACGGAGGAGGAAACGCCCATGCATCTGATGACGGAATGTTTGGGCTTTGAAGAGATTAGGTTTAGGACCTTCGGCCGGAATAGGATATCGGTAGAGGATCTTAAGCTATGTCCTTTTAAGGTTTTGGTCCAATTTGTTCGGTCTGTGGTGAAACTTAGATGGGTGAAACGTGGGCCTGGACTTTTGATCTAGACCCAGTAGTTGTTATTCTTTAGGGGTAGCTATCTTTGTTTCCCAGGGAGGCTTTGGATAGCGTAGGGTTTCGCCCTCCCCTTCCTTGAATAATAATAATAAGCACCTCTAACAAGCAACTTTCACACAAAGGTTTCAGTCAAAATCCATCAACCAAAAGTGCGACTTTACTGAATGTCTTTTCTTTTTTTTTATTCGAAAACGGCTCCAAAATATTGTTCAAACACTGTCCACACACTTTTAAATGTTTAATATTGACAGTATTACTGATAGTATGAAGGGGCCTTTAGTTGAACTATCATTCTTACTTGGAAGTATTTCTTTAGTTTATTTGTGAAAACCTCTTGCTGGTTTAAGATGAATTCTACTTTTTCAAGTCTGATACTGGTACGTTACTTGTACTCTTCTAATCGCACAAGATCATTACACAGTGTAGTGAAGGGTCTGTAACATTGAAGTGGCAAGTAGTTGCGGGGTGTAATAAATTGAAAGGAAAATTTTAGCCCATATACACCTTTAAGAGTTATTGTGAACCCTGGTCTAGACCATGTTAGCGTTAGCAATGTGTTTTAAATAGCAATCAGTAGCGTTAGCAATTATAATTTAAATAAATATATTTCTTTGAAAGTAAAGTAACTGAATTCTGCTAATCTATAAAACATTTGTACTTTTGAAAGTTTTCTTTTAGATTTTTTTAGAAATAGTTTCAGATTATTAAAGTTTAGATCATGCAAGACTATCATAAACAACGTAATAAATTTTTAACTTAAGCCATTATCATATTTCCTAGCCAATCACATTTAACTGCGATCTAGGAAAACTGAATTGATACAGTTTAAACTTTCCTTCTATATATGAGGGTAATTTATTGAGTAACTATTTAAACACATCTATTTACTGGCACATCTTTCTAACTTTGTTTCTTTCTAATAAATGATTTATATACTATTTTCTTATAATTTGTTTATAATGTAGTAAGTGTACTTAAAAAAAAAATCTTCAAAAATATTTTATTTTTATTTTTTAATAATTTTTATTGCAGTGACATATTCGTTTCCCAAATTTTAATAATCAATTACAGGTGAAAAACGTTTAACACGAACACGCTTAACATGAAAAATCGGTTAATACGAAATCATACTGAGGTTCCGACAAAATACTATGTAGTTTCATTCATTATTTATTTTGTTCCTTTAACACGAAACAAATATCGCTTTTACAGAAAATGATTTCACTTCTCGGACGAACAAAATATATCTGCTTTCTACAGTCACATCGTCACGCAGATTTTTTTGGCTTTTTTTTTTTTTTATTCGTTAGGCAGAACAAAATAAACAATGGCTGCCACTGTTGCTAGGTTTCTGCTTGTCCTCACGCGTTGATCTAATGGCTAACGCATTGGCCTTTCGTGCGAGAATTCAGGGTTCGATTTCCGTGAGGGTAAAGTCGATGTTGACCCAGCATCGTGATAACAACTGGGAAGCTACAGTTAGTAGCGCCCTAGGTAGCGAAGGCCGAAATTGAATGGCGTGGGAACTGCGGTGGGCTTACCACACCCCCCCACATCAAATCACCACCTGGCAAGCCTTGGCCCTTCATGGGCTGTTGCGGCATGGGGGGGTAGGGATAAATAAACTTATTTTTTTTACGTGTACAATGGCAGAGAAATCGGGATGAAAACAAACCGCTATTTTATCGTTTAACAGGAAATTCTTTTAATACGAAAATATATTTCGGCCCCTTTCATTGTCGTATTAAACGTTTTTCACTGTATATTGTTCCTAAATGATATATGATTATGAAAATAATTAAAAATATATTTTAATGGCAGAAAAGCTTTTTTCACTAAAAAAAAAAATTAAATAAATAAAACTAATTTCATGCATTACTCCAAAATAGAGTTGGTAAATAATTTTAATTATTTGGGAATTTCATTTAACTGTTCAGGAATATTTTCTACTCACCTTGAAACTTTATCTACGAAAGCCAACTTAGCTCAAGGGACAGTCTTGGAGGTTTTAAGGAAAGTAAAGTCTTCTTCTTGGGAATCTATAATCAAGCTGAATGATTCTTTGGTTCATTCCACTATTTTGTATTCTGCTCAGATTTGGAGTATCCGTTATGCCGATGAATTGGAAAGAATCCAATTATCGTTTTTCAAAAAATTATTTCACCTTAACAAATCTGTTCCTAACTTCCTAATCCGTTTGGAATTCGGCTTGTTGCATGTAAAAGTAAAAATTTTAAAATTGATTCTGAAATGGTTGGAGAAACTCTTGCAGATGGAAAATTATAGACTCCCAAAAATTTGTTATTCCAAATTAAGAGATTTATATTCTGCAAACAAATTGGATAATTCTTTAAGAAGTGCTAAATTTAATTGGTATACTCAATTGGCTGAAGTGTTAAAAATAATTAATATGGATGCAATTTTAAATATAGAAACACCTAAAGAGCTTAGAAAAAGCATTCCCTTAGTGTTATCTAATTACCAGGCCTACTTAAGAAATCTAGATTTTGATAAATTATTTACATTTAGATATAACCTCTTCTACTTAGATTTTTTTGAAGCTGATTGTGCATACAAAATTATGTAACCTCAGATTTGGACTTTTATTTGAAACGTTTTATTGCCCAATTTAGGCTATCTGGAAAATATATTTCAAAATTTACAAATAATAATAATTCATATCTGTTGTATCACACTGAGGAATGCCAGTATTGTAGAAATGGTGAACTGGCTGATTGCTTTCATTTTTTTGTTAAATGTACACTTTTTAATTTTCATAGAGCATACTTTTTGCCAGAATTAGAAAATATTGAAGACAGTGTTTCATTTATAAAATCAGTAACATGGTTGCTAAAGAATAAGCCTAAGAACTTATACTTATATACTTACAATAAATTCATTAAGGTTTAAGAAAACTTATTTACAATAATTCATTTTTAATTAAGATTGGCTATTTTTCAGGTATTATTCTTTTTTTTCTTTATATGTAGTATTTACACTATTTTTTGTTATTGAAAAGTAATTTTTTTTTTTTCTTTCTTTCTTTCTTTTGTAATTAATTGCTTTGATGGCTTTAATCAAGTTTGTTAAATTATCTTTAATTTTTTTGTAAATATGGAACAACTCTACTGTCATGTACTTATTGTATAAAACAGTGAAATAAATAAACTAAAACTAACTAAGTTGCTTACTCGACTTAAAATCTAGATGCTGAAAGAAAATTTGAAAGAAAAGTGCCCCTGAAGGACGGCACTTGCACACCAAGAAAGAGATTCAAGACGCCGTGCAGACCTTGTCGCTTACATAGCAACCTTCTATGAATAGAGGGAGGTATTGGAAAACTCGCCCACATTTATGAAAAATGTCTCAATCTTCATGTTGACTATGTGGAAAAGTAACTTACATTGTACTTGACTCCTGGTAATAAAAAAGAAATTTGTGATTTACCTTTGTCTTTATTTTATCGAAGGTTTAAAAAAAATAATAATAATAGTCCCGTACAATGCGATAATGGCGAATTAGCATCATGACATTTGAGCATACCATTTGCTCGAAGACTTATTGGAGGATATTGCACTGGAAAATAGATATTTCTCAGACTCCTGTCACCCACAAAGAAAAATAACAGCAGTTTCCTCCCCCCCAAATGAATAAAATGGAAGAAAGAAAAGATGTATACAATGCGCTAGAATGTAAATAGAAAACAGAATAAACAATATTTGTAGGGTTTGCCAAATCCATTTGTCCTGTCCAAGCAAAAAAAAAAAACATTGTTTTAAATATATCCATTCAAAAAATTATATATATGTAAAATAATAACCTTACGAAGTTTATTATTGTATTCTTATAAAAATTTTGGTATTGTCAAATATGTTTTGTGTTATTCTAAACTTATATTTTTACGGTCCACTGGGACAAGTATATCCCAGCTTAAAATTCCATAAACTTACGTTTCCCGTCCTTAGGGAACAAATATGTCCCAACTTATATTTGCATAATGACACGTGATATGTTTAAAAACAAATAATCTTAATTTTTTCTAACCATTGCCCTGGATCACATATTGGCTAAAAACCTTATGACCCTTAAAGGGATAAAGCAGGATATTAGTGGAGAAGAGAGGTTATGCTTACCTCTCAAATGTCATTTCTGTTTGTTATATATTTAATATTTATGAGAAATTAAATGTAATACCAACATTCAGACTTTGAATAAAATCAACTGACCAGAATTACGACTTTACTGAACAGTTTATCACCCAATGGGTGGCGCTCCATATTATTTTTACTGCATACACTTTTCCAAAAAAAAAAAAAAAAATAATCAAGAGCCCACTGTCGCCTCAGTCGTCCAAGGGAATGGATACTGAGGGGAAAAAAAACTGATGGATTATCGGATTGCGATGGTGTGCGAGACGGGAATGAAATTTTGGATTAGTTCACTTATAAATGGAATCTGAAGAAATGGAAAGGATGAATTGTTAGGGATTTTGTATTAGCTTAGTTGAGTCCCCATAAATCGAGTCCTGAAAACTTGTAGAAGGCTCCTTTATCTGAATTACTGTATTCAAGTTGCCACTTATTCAAGACGTATCTTATGAGGCTGTTGACAACAGCTGAAAAGAGTATTATGTTGAAATGTTATTGTGATGTGGTATGTTTGTAGTAGCACGAACGGTTTTGTAAAAGGGCTCGTAAGTATATATGTTTAAGAGTGAAGTATTAGATATAATCAAGAGATCACACTGTTTTTAAAATAGATATATTCTCTAAGTGAAATTAAGTTACTTTAAAATATCACAATAATATGCTTATAAGTATACTGAAAATAATTGGAATAAACTCTTATGTTATAACTTAAACTGGCACAGTTCTGATGTGTTCTCCTTGGTGTCTACCACAAAAACTGATTTTTAGCAAGTGAAGCGAGTGTTCTTGTTTTGAAAGCAGAATCCGAAAGAATGCCTTCTCTTACAAAACAGTTGGCCAAGTGGTATTGTATTAATTTAACGGATTCTTGCGCCTTTGTCTCTTGTTTGCATTGACTTAGATTGTAGTATATCTGGCTCTATCCCCATCACTAAATACACGATTTGAACTATCTAATTTTCACAAAACTATTATTTTTCCGTTTCGTTCTTCCACTAAAATGTCGATAATTTTATCTGAATGAATTAGCAGCTTCCTTTAGCTAAGCTGTCTACGATTTCGTTATTTCACAAGCTAGAGCGCCCTCTAATCCACATAAACTAAACATAAACTTTCTTTCTGATATTAGAATAATAAGAAGATCTATATCTAAGACACAATATGTTTAGGCGGAAAATAAATAAAACAAATTGCCTATTTTTACCAGTTAACTTTTATTGTCACTTAATATTAGAAAATTTTCATGCTTGTTTGGTATTTAATATTTAAAAAGTCATGTTGGTGGATTATGAAATATGTTGATTTATTCAAGAGGTATAAATTATTTAATTATGTCTAGTAGAAGTAAAGAAAGTGAAAAAAAAAAAAAAATGAAAAAAAGAGTGATGTTTAAAGAAAGAAAATGATTAAAATAAAGTGTAAAAATCATTACCTGAACCTAATAGAGAATTCAAAGTCTTAATATAAATTTCTGCCGTTCATGGAACCTTCTTCTGTGTCTTGTAGAAGTGAGTGAATAATCGAGGGTGGGTTTAACTCTGGAATGTGTAATAACTTAAAACTTTCTTAGTACTCATCGTTCAGAGAACCGACACTACGGTACATGTGGAGGAGGTCCCGCTATGTACTATAGTCATGCCACTAGACTCTTGCCTCTAACTACATTGAAGAAAGAGAATAAATATCGCTGGTGAAGGGGGGTTTTAGGGCACTAAAGGCAAAAACTATGCCTCAAGTATGAAATGTAAATAAATTTCTTCAAACAGGTTTTTACTTAATAGAGTTATTTACAATATTGCTTTTTTATTACTTTTTCTTATAGCGCTGGAAAGAGGAAGTATTTGCGATCGAATTTTCGAAACTAAATTTATAATTGGAAATACATGTTTCCAGGCCGTCTGGATCTGAAAAAACTGGTGTGTGTTGTGTGTGGTGTGTGTGGTCAAGATAACTCGAAAAACTGGCGTGAAAAACTCTTACGGCAACTTACATAGTTTTCATTTATTATATATATATATAGGTGTTACCTAATCACAAATACCACATATAATTGAACATAAAATATAATCCAAACTTGGAATTTTGGACTTTCCCCCAGAACACCACTTAAATGAATGAATTTAAATGCAAAAAAATTTCCAAATAAAAGTTGTAGCTCTTTACACGATTAGTGGATAGATACCAACGTTATAGCCATTTTCAAGAAAATCGCAAATTTGATCAGCAAAATGATATAGATCTTGGTCAAGTGATTTTTTTTTTACCAAAAACTGTAGTCGAGTTCTCTGATATATATATAATAACTTAGATGAAATACTTTGTGCAATTAACCGTTTTTGAGTTATACTGATCACACACGCATACACATACATATACTCACACAGATTTCTCACAAAAAAACACTAGTTTGAACTCCAGTGAAAAACATACTTTCTGAAAATTTGACAAAATTCCAATTTTTCTTCTTACGGCCGCCAGTAAGAGAAAGTAAAAAAATGGAAGATCGTATAAAGTTCAAATTTTCTATATCTAGTTAAAGAGCTCTTAGAGGAATCCTACAAAAAGATTTTCGACCTACCGTCCTCTAAAGTATCTTATTTCGTCTAAAAGTAAATCTTAGATTGGATTAGACCCGGGTTTGAAGAGTTGGATGGAGAAAGGCACTTTTATACTGAGATAATGTGATTGAGATTTAACCATAACCTCACTAAGCCGCATCTTTATAAAATACACATCGTAAATAGTCGCAAATATGATTGCGGTAGCGGTGAAGATGGTGATTATCTATTATTATTTGTCTGTGGGGAGGGGCTAAACCATAACCTATCCAAAGCCTCACTGGGCCCATATAGGTACCCCAAGAAAAACTAACCGGGTCTAGAACAAATATCCAGACCCGGGTCTAATCCATCTAAGATTCACCACAGTCCGAACAAATCGGACAATAACCTTAAGGAGGAATAGCCTGAGCTCTTCCACAGACATTCTGTTTCGACCAAACCTAAATCTGCTCCATCCTGAACCTAATCTCCTCACAACCCATACAATCTGTCATAAAATGGATGGGTGTTTCCTCGTCTGTCTCACAGACTCTACAAAATGGATCTGGCATGAGTCCCATTACATAGAGATGTCTCCTTACACCACAATGTCCAATAAGGGATCCAACCAGATACCTGAGAGCGCTCCGTGAAAAACACAGCAACGTCTCACTAATGGCCTTTTCCGGACCCCCCGATGAGCATTTTGGACTGTGAACAACCAATTGTGCTCATCCATAAGGATGAATGCTGTGAAGCTGTCCATGATTGGAAGCCTGACAGGCGTGTGCCAGAAGACAGGCAAACAGCAGGCTCGGGACCAATGAAAGGGAGAGAGGCGCCTATTTGGCAAACCTATCCACCCCCTCATTCCCAAAAATTCCCATGTGACCTGGTACTTAGACTAGAAGCGCATCCTTATCAAGCATTTACTCTTTAGTTGTAACAAATTTAGGAGAAAAATTTTTAACTGGACTGTCTGAGAATATAAGATTTTCAGCGTTTAAAGCATATTGGCAATAATGAGAAAAGAAACGAAGGAAGCGCTTCTTTGCATGTATAATTTCATCAAAAGGAATCAAATAAAAATATAGATCGGACTTAGGAATTATCTTTCTGTATGCTTCAGTTTTGACTAAACTTCACTAATATATTTTATACACCGAAACAATATAACATTCTTATAGCAACTAACCTGTAATTGTTTCAGAAATTTACTAGTCAAAAGATTAAGAAACAAGAGCCGCAGTTCTCAAGATTTTCTGATCTATGTAAGGATCGAGAAAGAAGAAGGGGAAAAGGGTGCAGAAGCTTTAATAAAGATCAAAAAGAGACCATGTTAAATTTGAAAAGATAGGGCTGTTTTTTTTCTACCAACATATTGGCAGTTGGAGGCAAGTAAAACATTATGTAGTAGATATTAATGTCAAAATGTTGGTTTATTTCCAGCCCTCAAAAATAGAGTAAACTGTTTAATGCAAAAACAAGCAAAACCACAAAAATAAACTAAGCGTTAAGAAGTCTTTACGTTATAAGCTAATCATACGTTATAATCTTTTTGTTATAAGTTATAAACATAAATAAACTACAGTGACATATTTTCAATACTTGCGTCTCTTTAACATCCTACCTTGATTTCACCACCTCTTTCAGTTTATATTCTGACTTCCTCTGGCCGCTACCAACTGAAAACTTAATCATAACATTCTCAGACCCACAGCAAGCTGAGTCATCACCATGGACATCTACTTCCCGCGGTGAATTACATTTAACCCTTCTTCCAAACAAACCTCAATTCTTCCAGTACAACTACCAGTCTGCGACATCCTTTTGTCTACGAAATATTAACACAATTCCTTCACATCATTTCTTAATCATTTATAACGTATATTACCTAAATTTTTTACTACTTCTTTTTTTTTTTTTTACATTTTTACAAATTACAGACTTTAAATAGATATATAGATAATTTATTCTGTGAAAGCATAAACTTATTTGGACATAATAGAAACAGTTCAAGTTATTTTTTTTAAATCACTCCAAATTAAGACAGAACTAGGTAGACCATAGTTAGCAACTCAGGTTTTTAAAAAAACGGTAAATTATTGAATTAAACTGTATCACCTTCTGGACAATAGAATACTAAACTCAATGCTTTGAAGTTCTATCTAGTCTAGATTCTGATGTCGAGATAATGATTAAAATTGGGTCAGCCAAATAAGATTGCTTGCGCATAATTTGGGTGATCCCGAATACTTCTTTCCAAACAATACAGATTATTTAATAGTAAATAGAGAAAATATTATACAAAGATTTAAAAAGATAAAAAACACCTGCTCTATACCGATTTTAATAATGCTATAAACACAAATTATTCCACACCCTATCGTAATCTCGTACAAATTTTAATTATTTTGAGCCATAAGAATATTTTTGAAATTTAGAATAAATATAGATTTTTTTTTTTTTAATCTAAGGAGCGTCAACATCTATGGTCATTGGCGTCCGGAGCTTTTTCAGTGCACTGCCGGCCTCCGGATAGTGTTCTTTCATTACAGACAACACTGTCCATCCCCGGATCCCCTTGTAGGTCCCGGGG
>JAAEAF010008088.1:0-31779 GCA_011037195.1 Triatoma infestans
CGCCATTTTGAAAAAAAAGTGGCCCAGAACCGCCATTTCCCCTCTACTCACACCCACACAAAACACATACACATTGACAAAGTTCGTCAGTATTTTGTTGTTTCAGAGGGGGTTTGGGGATTGGGATATCCAGCCAATAACTGTTGCATACCAAACGTTCCTTTTATCTACGTCATACAAAGCAATGGAGCTCTGTTCAATGATTTCCTCCACCACCCGCGTAGTAACACAGAAAATAATAGGATTTTTTTCTATGTATGATGTATATATATATAAAATGACGTTAGATATATATATAGTTGCCAAATACAGGTTGTTTCTTTTTGCTGTTTCCTGTAAAATGGATTCACTCAAGGGAAAATCGGCTTTGTGAAATTATAATGGGAAACAAAAGAGCGATGGAAAGAAAAAAAGATCTGGTGTGAACACTGACAGGACTTTCTCTTACTGCATTCTCTTTTTCACGTCAATAATTATTTGCTGCTGTGCGAGGTACTTTAGCGATCGTGTCAAAAACTTTCACCGGAAGTACACCGTTTTGAGGTCTCCTTTGTAAGAAAAAAAAATCTGGTGTGAAACACTAACACGACTTCCTCTCACTCTTTCTTGCAGTTTACCTGGTTTTATAATAGACAAGTTTTCTTCAAACCAATATTTGCTAAACGTTTGCTTGTCGTCAATTTTATATCAATCTAGAACCTTAAATTTAATAAAATAGCTTGTTTGAGGAAAGCATAATTTCTCCCCCACCCCCGATAAACTTCTTTCAATGAACTTTCTCGGAAAAAAGCTTTTGAGATATTTTATTCGTACATCACACACCATTAGCAAAAAAAATTGTCTCTTATTCAGGCCGATCTTAAAACACGAATTTCCGGTGTAAACTCAATTTGACGCGATCGCAATACTTCCTGTCAATTTAGGAGTCAATTATTTACTTTAATTTTGTCAATTACATATAAAATGACAAATTTCTTTTAAATTTAAATTTTATCCTAACATAAATATGGAGGTTGGTATTGGAGGTTGGAGTGAGGTATTATATTATGGCCCAGTAGTACACGAAAAACACTGAACCAACTAGATATAAAATTTGGCACCAATTCCGTACAACTATACAAAATAATTTTTTTTTTGAAAAATTTTTCAGATGAAAGTAATACGTATTTATTTGTGAAGCTAGCACACCAACTTTAAAGGAAATCGTTATAGTCGCTTTTGAGAAAATTCCAAAACCTATTTTGTAAAATCACACTTCCGGTAAACCATCAATTAATTTCTTCAATTCGGAATTCTATCAATGCTTCCAACGTGTATTAATATTATGTAAGCGGTGAAACTATATATTATACTGAAGTGGTGTTTTAGAGGGGCAGTATAACGCTACTGTTCCCCCACCACCACACAAAAAAATTCATTTTCCCGAGAAAATGTTTTAAATAAAAGTGATTGGTATTTATTATTATTATTTGTCTGTGAGGAGGGACCAAACCCCACGTTATCCAAAGACTCCCTGGGCCCATATAGCTACCCCAAGAAAAACAACAACAAACCGGGTCTAGAACAAATATCTAGAACCGGGTCATCCATCTGAGATTCACCGCAGTCCCCACAAATCGGACAATAACCTTAAGGGGAAATAGCCTAAGCTCTTCCACAAACATCCTGCCCCGACCAAAGGTCCTGAACCTAATCTCCTCAGAACCCAGAAAATCTGTATAAGAGGAGGGTGTTTCCTCCTCTGTCTCACACACTCTACAAAATGGATCCGGCATGAGCCCCATTACGTAGAGATGTTTCCTTAAACCACAATGTCAAAACAAAAGTGATAGGTATTTATGTTTGTTGAGTGTATACGAAATTTAAAGAAAATCGTTGGAGTCATTTCCTAGAGAAACTTACTGAATAAAACCATTCAGTAAGTCGCCATTCCGGTTAATGGATTTTGCCCGAAATATTCGCGTCTATATCGACAGTAGTACCTAAATGGAATACGAACTTTAAGCTTACTGCGACTTTTCATTTTTGAGATACATACACACACAGACCATTCGCTAAAAACATTATTTTCGTATTCAGGGAGACCCAGAGCATTATTTCCGGTGAAAACTTGATATTGAAAATTGGTTACGATCACATACTTCCTGTCACTAGCAGTAAGAGAGAGAAAAAAAAAATCTGGTGTGTAAATCATGCACGACTTCTCTTACTGCAATTAATCCAATTGAAGTAACTAATTCAATAATATTGTTTTCAACTTTTAGTGGGGGGGGGGCGGAGGGGGGCTGGCAAGATAGAGGTGGAGGTGTAACTTGTATGTCTCCCAGCTAAGCTCTAAGCAGTAGTTTAAATTTAAATCTAACTGACACATTTAGATCTGTGCACTTTGCATCCCAAGTTAGAAGAAGATTGTTGTGGCCGTTTTTCACTCAAAAACAAATTGTGTAAAGTCATATTTTCGGTCGATGGATTTTGGATCGAAACCTATGAATTTTGATATGTTTCCTTCAAATACAGAACATTCCCTCTTAAAAGACCTTTCGCTAAGAACATTTTTTTTTCGTATCGAGGGAACCTCTACAAACATATATCTCCGATGAAAATTCAATTTCGTAAATTTGACACTTCTTAGCTAGGAGTAAGTGAAAGTAAAAAGGCCCCTAAAGAAGCTGTACGTGTGTGTGTGTGAGAGAGATTAACATATCCTACGAAAATACGTCACTCAGACGAAAAGTGTATTTCAAGCGCACTCAGCCGGTGTGTCATACTGTGTAAATATTAAATAAGAATGTAAAATAGAAAATTCCCAAGTTAACGTTCACTGGAAACCAATAGATAAAGTTAATATTTAAAGTTATTACGTCATTTATGTTTGTTCATTTCTACTACTAATTATTGCAAGTATTTCCACAATTTTACATCAACATTCCTTCTCCTGCTAGCACTTAAACTTTATACCAAGTTTGAAATGGCTGCGATTTTCTCTTTTTTAGATTACACACACACATACACAACCAGTCTTTCGGGGTACTTCCGGTAAAAAGTAAATTTTGATGCGTTCGCAATCGTTCTCCTACTAGAGAACCAATCAGACTACAAACAGATGTTAATGCCTTTGTGGTAATGCTAGGACGTTTTTATATGATGCAATAATCAAATGTAAACAGAATTGTAGAAGCAGGGAGCAGCTTTATTGAAAGTGTTAACTATAATAAACTTGTGCAGTACGATGTAAACTTGATGAAGAATGCACATAAAAATTTTATACAACCAATGAAAATGGGTGGCAACGCAACCTGGTGTTAAACCACAACTTCTCTTACAGCTGATAATTCATTTATACACTCAGCCACAAAAAAAAAAATGGGACACTGATATTTTCCTGTATAGAAACATAATAACTCTATAGGGAAGGAATATTAAGTGGTTAGCGTACCGGACTCCCATGCAGTGGACCCAGCTTCGAGTCCAGCTGTGCTGTCGTTAAACATTTTCTTCCTAGGAGCCTCTACAGCTCACTGTCCGGTCCCGCTGAAACGAGTTGTCTGAAACGAGAAAACACTGTCCGGAGGCCGGCAGTGCACTGAGAAGGCTCCAGGCGCCAATGACCATAGATGTTGATGCTTAAATTAAAAATAATAATAATAACTCTGTTCTTTGTACTAGCTTTGGTATATTTATATAACTATATATTACAACTATATTTGGTTATTTACAGTACTTCAATCACAAAACTCCTAAGTCTCTGATAATAAATATTCAGAGCATTAGAAATTTATTTAGGTCTGGGACAGACTCGTAAGAAATGTTTTTTTTTTTAAATTCCACATTATTTTCAATTAAAATGTTTACGTCTGTTCTGCGATTCATCGAGCAACATTTTGGGGAACCTGGCAACATTTACGATGTGAGACCAGGAAGTGTCATAGATGGGTCACAACAGATCGGGACGACCGATTTCTTTCGCTCTCCGCTCTATGAAATCGGTTTCTTATAGCTACAGAACTCAGGGATAACTTATTACAAGTCCGGAAAGTCACTGTGAGTTCTGAAACTGTTCGAAGACATTGCTCAAGAAGGTCTGTTGACTAGGAGACTAGCATTAGGGCCAGTACTACCCAGGAATCATCGTGTAAGCAGGTTAGCTTTTGCCAATCGGCATCTCCATTGGACTGTACAGCATGGGGAGCTGTTAATTTCACAGACGAATCGAGAGTTGGTCTGTATTCTTCAGACGATTGAGCCTTTCATTCAATGTACTACTAGCGGAAGTGTTCCTTTTCAACTACAATCAATTACGATGTGGAGGAGGATGATAAGTTTAGAGGCCCCCAATTTTTAGTTGTCGAAAAAGGCGCAATTACCGCTGCTAGGTATATTGAAGAAGTTCTTCTATATGCAGTCATACCGTTTGCTCCATTTATTGGGGACAGTTTCATGCTAAAGCGTGATAACGCCACACCACTCACAGCTAAAGTTGTCACTCGCTTCTATAAATGTAATCGATTGGCCTGCACGTTCTCCGAACATGAATCCTATGGAACATCTATGGTATAGCCCCAAAGGCGCGTTAGGGCTCGCAATTAGCCTCCGACTATTCTGCAGTTGCTCCGCATTGCCTTACAAGAAGATGGGATGCCGTTCGGCAAGATGCCTGGCTGTAAGTACTACTGCCCGAGGAAGCAGTACCAAGCAGTAGCTGGTGAGCAAAATTAAAAAAGTATCAAAATTTTATTAAAAGGATATTTAAATTGTCCTAATTTTTCATTTTTAATTTTTTATTAATTTTTATATTAATCCAAATCAAGAGTAAATTTAAAAATCAACGCTACAAAATATTATTTAGTTAGCGAATTGTATTAAAAATAGATTGTTGCTAATTGCAATAAATGTTATTTATTAATGAAATAACTAAGTGTCCCATCTTTTTTTCTTTTTGTGGCTGAGTGACAAGTTTTTTTTTAATTTTAAATTTTACTCGTTTGTCGAAAAGATGGTGGCGAGGCAGGTAGGAAAGGATTAACTGTAGTCTAGAAGAGAGCGCCAGTAACACTGCACTCAGCCCTTACCTTACATACATTTGCCACAGATTTCGTATTTCGTAGAACTACCTGAAATCAATTCATTTTTTTTTTTTTTTTTTTTTGAAAGAGTTTCCAAATAAAATTGATAGGTATATATATTTGTAGATACAGTGTACGATGATTGAAGAAAATCGCTGGAGCTGTTTCTTTCAGAGACAATAGCGATCAATTGAAAACAAAAAAAACATTCGGTAAAGTCGCACTTCCCACTGATGGATGGCCTTCGTGTCGGACAGAGTGGTAACCCTAACTCAATACCAAGTTTGAGTTTCCTTCAGTCATTCGGTTTTGTGAAATTCTCTTGACAAACACACACACACACACACAGACCACTCGTTAAAAAACCCTTATTTCCGATTCAGGGGACGTCAACACATGTATTTCTACTGAAATACTCAATTTCGAAAACTTGACGCGGTCGCAATTCCACTTCTTACTTGGAGTAAGAGAAATTAAAAGGGGTAAAAAAAAAAGAGAAATTTCTGCTCCTCCAAATAACAGACGAACACCCTGGGCATATTCTTCAGGACGCTCGATCCGTCTATAGTAGAATGTTAACGATACTATAGTAAAATGAATTTTATTTAATTTAATTCAGTTCTAATCTAAATAATCATTAACTTTCTGTGGGCAACATTCAATTTACTCGCTCTTTAAATAAACTCCTTCTCTCTCTCTCTCTCTCTCCAGGCTCTACAGTCCAGACACTCCATGGAGCTGGAAAATTAAGTCTAACATGGTTGTGGGGTAGAAATTTTAGTAAACAATTACAATCTTCACAAAACCAACCCTTTAATAGATTATTCAAAATGCCCAAGTTATAAAGAGCATAAATTTCAGTTTTAATTTTATTGTATGAAGAAAATGTGGCTTTCATTAGCAGCACACCTTCAATTGTGTTTGGAAATTATTAAATAAACCCGTGTTCCAATATGTGGCGAAAGCAACATCTGCTATGACATAACTAACACCTCTTTTATCGTACAAGATTTATTAAAACTTTTAATTAATAAATTTCTTTCAAACTTGGAATATTTAACCATATTTAATTGTCTTTAGTACTATGTTTATTGTAATATTACACATTATAACGGGGGTTAAAAAAATATATATTTTTTTTTAATATTTTTATTTTCTCTCACTCCTAGAAAGAGGAAGTATTGCGATCGTGCCAGATTTTGGAAATTGAATTTTCACCGGAAATACACGTTTTTAGGGTCCCCGACTCCAAAAAGAATTGGTTTTTAGAAAAAGGCCTCTGTCTGTGTTGTGAACAGAATATCTCAAACGAAATTTCGCAAGAAGCTCAAACTCGATGTTCCGTTTAGGTCCTACCACAGCATCAACTTCGCACACATACAACCACAAAAAGGTCTTTCACTTTTATTTGGAACATTTATTATAGAGTAACATTTGGAACATTTTTCGAGGACTTTTTTTTGGGGAGGGGGAGTTTCTGAGGGGAGCAGCAACCTTAAGCCTGCTCTAAAGTGCCAAATTCAGTAATGAATTGAAAAGCATTACAGCAAGGGAATTGGTGAGGCAATGGAGAGTGGCCAAGGGGTATTTCCTAACCCTAAGTAGTATATAATTGAGGGTCCTGGTAAGCATATTGACTGCGCTTGGATATCCAGCCATTTTACACAAAATAACCAGAACGTTTTAAGTTCACTTTGTATCACAATTGTGATGATGGAAAGTCAAAGGAAACGATGTATCACTACCTAGGCCAGTGTCCAATACTGGAAGGTTTCGCCAATACTAGGTTCCGTATATTTGGGAGGGCAACAACTCTCTTTGGGAATGCTTGGCGGGGAATTAGTGTTTAAGGATAACTTAAGATATTGCTGTTAGACCGGTAGATTGCTGAGGAAGGCTTCTTAGGAGTACCTCTTTTATGGGCGGGGGGGGATAAAAGCCATATGGCTTACAGTTCCGCTCCTTCGGTCACCTATCAACAATAAATAATTGCAAGAATTTGGAATTTTTTTTTATCTATCACTTTTTCTTAAACATTTTTTAAATAATCTGGGCGGGAACCTGTTACGTTTAATATTAAACTGTTGCTACAAGTTTGGCTGATAGAGGGCGCCCTTCTGCCCTAAATACCAACAACCATAAAATCCCCACCATTTATATTTCTATACAATATTAGGGCACAACTAAACATTTAGTGAAAAGTTTCAAGCAAATTGTCAATCAGAATTTTAATAATAAATGCAATTAATATTCAGTAACATTGACTCCAAATATTTTTTATAATTTTAATAGAGCAAATACAAAGGAGAAGTTACGAGGAGAAATTTAATTCCTTTATGAATGAAGTATTTAAATAGTAATTAATAATGATTTTTCTATTGCTTAATAACTGCATGAATACGTAAATAACGAGCCAATTAAGAATCGGAGACCACTTCTTTTGAACAAAAAAAGAAAACTATTTAATAATTTAAATCTATTAATTAAAAAAAAAAACACTAACTAAAGACGAGATAAATACGGGGGCGGTTGAAGGCGGCATTGTGGCAGAGAGTGGGGGTGGCATGCAACAGATGTACATATATATATATATATATTGAGGAGGCAGTGTCAGTAGCAACCCTTTACTGGCTGCTCACAGAACCAGGGACAGAATAGACGGCGCGAACCGTCAGACAGGACAGGAGTCTCTTGGAGATAGTTCGTCCCGAGATAGACATCATCCAACACACACGTACAGATAAACAGAGAAAGAGAGAAGACAACACTCACCATTAGCCAGTGTTTGGTCAGTCGAGCTAGCCAACCCATCATGTCTTCTGCACTAGTGATCATCACCATTGTCGCCGTTATGTTCACCACGAACTTCGTCTTCGCTACACCACTGTCGGTAAGTACTTTTTTTTATATGTTTACTTAATTTTGTTTTTTTTATTTTTTAATGTAAGAAAATAATCTGGTGTGAAACAATCACAGACTTTCTCTTATTACAATTCACATACATTTCCCCCACCTTTATATTTTTTTCTAAATGTTTGTTTCCTCGAATATTACATAGATGAAGTCACCTTAAACTAATAAATACATCCTTACACTATGAATACATCCTCACACTATAATAAATTTCCTCTAAACAAATTGCACACAAAAACGAGAGTCCCATATATAACTTGTTCTCGAAGATTTAACAGAAATCCTTCGCGATCTTTATCGAGTAAAATCGAACAGAAAAAAGATGCACTTATTAACATTATGTACATGTAGAAGCGTACATTATACTGCAGCATCATTATAGTGGGAAAAGCTATTGCTAGCCCTTCTCTCCAGTATTCCTCTAAACGCCATTTCCCCAGAACCACAAATATAACAAATAAAAGTGATAACGTCTATATGTTTGTATACAAAGTTTGTAGAATTTCGCAAAAAAAACTGTATAATTTACTCGTTAAAATGTTATTTCCAGTTGAGGAATTTTTTGGGCGATAACTTTTACTTCAATCCCTGGGTGATAGGGAAAAATAATAAAAATTTGGAGCACCATTGGAGGTGCATAACATGCTCTTTCCTGTCAATTGTACCTTAAGGCCAAAGAAATACATCTCTAATGGTGGAGGCCAGTTCGAGCAAGATCTGTAATTAATAGGAGTAAAATTTATAATAAAATAGTACTTTTCTTCTTATTCAATCAAAAAACCGTTATTATTATCATTTTGAAATTTCTTATAAGAATAATGTTTTCATTCATAACTTGTAAAATATGGCTCACAGAAAAAAAAACGTTCAAGTAAATTTTTCTTACAAAAAATAAAGGGATCTATTTCTTAAATAAAAACCACACCTCCCAATTTGGAAAAATGAAGTTGGTGCCTGTATTGGTTCCGCTTCTGGAAGCATCAAAACAAATTTGCAAATTAAATTTGGATTTCTAACAAAACACTACGGGGCACGTATTTTTTAGTTTTTTTCTAGCTATCTTAGTTTCCGATAAAAAGTCGTTATCCATATTCCTTGGGACAACCTAAATATGTGTTTAAGGTTGTTTTCGCGAAAAACGCACCTATTAAATGGCATAGTATAGTAATAAACTGGCCCTGTGATTTAAATTATATTGGATTGTTTCCTACATACGTAACATGTATATCTTTCATTTTCATTTCCTCTCATTGTATTTCCGATCATAGTGAATTGTCGAAATTTTAATTTTACCATGGAAAATAAGTGTTTTCACCCTCCAAAGTTTCGAACAGTTCCTAACTTTCTTTATACAAAAAAAATATATATATATATATATATATTAAGACTGCCGAGGAACACACCTAATTACACCATCCCTTTGGAAACCCAAATCCCACCGTTATGGGTATATTTACTCTGAAGTTAGACCGTAGTGATTTAAAAAAATATTTTGGTATAAAAATCTTCAATTATTCAAGAACTGTAAAGCTGAATTTCTAACAATAAGTGAAGAAATTTCTAAGAAATTACACAAAGGAATGTAAAAAAATACAGAGCTAGAAATTCACAGTTCTATGTCATTTATAAATATTTAAATTTTTAACTTGGATAACGATAAATTATATGTGAATGACGAAGTTAATATAAACGAAGTTAATATGAGGAAGATTATTAAAATACTTGGTGAACAGACACCATTATTAAATTTAAATGAAAATATTGTCCATTTTATTGCTAAATATCCAGGTTCAAATAACGATATTGGATTAAATTTTTTTTTATTAAATATTTTTTAATAGAACCTGGAAGTAATGGTGTTTTTAAATGGAAGCTATTGGAATTTACTTGTTAAAATACTATAAAGGAGATTTTTGGAATGAACAATATAAATATGTGTTAGCCATTAATTTCATGATAATTTTTTACTGCTATCTTATGATACGATATGTACTACTCGTTTAAAGCCGGTTATTAGTTTGGAGCTTTGATACAGTTTAGGTTTGTTTTCTTTAGACAATGTACTTAGTGCGTGTGTGTGGGTGTGTGTCTTTATGTGGCACCTAACTTGATAATATTCCCTTTGGATTCCCAGCATCGGATCCGACATGAAGGTTTCGGTCAGAATCCATCGACAAGAATTACGACATTGAATTAGTTTTTTTTTTTTGTATAGCCAGTAATATTTCATCGATGGAGCTGATAAATAATGGATTCGATAATTCAGAATACGATTTTTAATGACAAATTTACAATAAGTCACATCTACAATAAGTGAAAGTAGTGTGAGTAATTCACACATCAGAGCTTTACTTTCACCAGGAATTATTGCGATTATGTAAGATTTCTGAAACTTGGGAGTTTTCATCGGAAATATTGCTTTGTTCCAATACAATGTGTGATTTTACCAACCTATATAATATATATTTACATTGAAAACATTGTAGAATTCAAATTTTGGCGAAAACCGGTTAGCCAAAAAGCTGCGCCTTTACAGTGTAGGTTACTGTGTTCTCTTGGCATTTTCTCGCAAACTGTTCCCTAATGATTTTCTTTAAACTTGCAACAGTAAATGTATAATTTTATATATATCTGTGTTTATTTAAAACATTTTTTTCTCGATAAAATTGATTTTAGATGGAGGGGGTTGTGTCAGTTGGATTTAGTGTAATTTCATGCATACAACTGAAAAGCAATTTATCCACCCCCTACCGCCACCACTACCAATTGTTAATGTTATATAAATATTAGGGGAAATTCCAATTGTAACATTATAATTGTATTATCAACAGCAGTGAGTGAGTGTTTGAAGGCAGATTTTTTTTTTTTTTTATTCATCAGAATATCACTAAATACGCGGAGATGGTGAAGGGAACTGTACATATACGTACATGTATGTTTGAAACCAATGAAAAGCTGTTGAATTAAATTCGAAACGCCCAAGTCACTGCTATTCTGGGGAGTGGTTAGCGCGTTGGACTCCCACGCGGAGGCCCCGGGTTCTAGTCCACTGTTACCTTTAGATTTTTTCTTCCTAAGCGCCAATACAGCTCAATGTTGAAGGACAGTGTTGTCTGCAGCGCGGGAACACTGTCCGGAGGCCGGCAGTGCACTAAGAAGGCTCCGGGTGCTAATGACCACAGATGTTGACGCGCCTTAAATTAAAAAAACAAAAAAAAAGTTTGCTATTCAAATTATGCAACCACAAAGAATATCACAAACAATAATTTGCAAAATTTGATGTCCGGCTGACTGGCTGTCCGGCTGGCTGGCTGGCTGTCCGGCTGACTGGCTGTCCGGCTCACTGGCTGTCCGGCTGGCTGGCTGTCCGGCTGGCTGGCTGTCCGGCTGACTGGCTGTCCGGCTGACTGGCTGTCCGGCTGGCTGGCTGTCCGGCTGACTGGCTGTCCGGCTGGCTGGCTGTTCGGCTGGCTGGCTGTCCGGAAGGGGGATGTCGGCTGGCTGGCTGTCGGCTGACGGCTCTGTCGGTGATGGCTGTCCGTCCTGACTGGCTGTCCGGCTGGCTGGCTGTCCGGCTGGCTGGCTGTCCGGCTGACTGGCTGTCCGGCTGGCTGGCTGTCCGGCTGGCTGGCTGTCCGGCTCACTGGCTGTCCGGCTGGCTGGCTGCCGGCTGACTGGTTAAATGCTTGACTTTCTCTTTTTTTTTTGTTTTTCATTTCTGCTGTCAGCACTGGCTGTTTGTAGAGTGAATGAAGTCGACTCCTTTGTATTGTGTGTTGGAAGTGTGTTTCTGTTAGATTAGCCTGGCTGGCGAGATACCAACAGAAATGCCCACATCCCTAAAGAAGCAGGGCTAGTTCATTTTCGTACGGGATAACTTCCTTCTACTTTTTTTTCACAAAATTCTTAACTGGGATAAATTTTCTTTCAATTTTAACAATATTTCACAGCAAGTTTAGAGAGAAAATTCTACGACATATCACGAGTTGGCCTCAGAATACTGAATATACAAGAGAAATGTTTCAAATAAAACTTGTAGTAGCTCTTTATATGATCAGTTAATAAAGCATGTTTAAAGGAAATCGATGGCCTTTTGGAGATCATCGAAAAAAACTGAAAAATCCATTTAATAAAATGGCACTTCCGGTCTACTGATTTTGACCGCGTCCTTCCTCTGGTTAGCACCTGATCGAAAAAATAACAAGTGTGGAGCGCGCTGTGCGCACACAGACCAGTCTCTGGAAACCAATCTCTGGAAACCGCTGGTAACATCAAAACATGCATTTCCAGTAAAAACTCGATATGAAAAATTTAAACAATCGTAATACTTGCAGCCATAAGAGAAAGTAAAAATGGCTAACTCCTTTAGGGTGGGCTTTTTTTTTCTGACTGAAGTCTTTCTTTTTCGGGGAATAGTGTAGCAAATTAGAACTGGCAAAGATTTTAGTAAAAGAAAGTATTAAGATCGTGTCAAGTATTGAGAAATTAAGAGTTTTCATTGGAAATATATGGTGAGATCCCATGAGGATGGTAAAAGTAGATCTTGTTTCAGCTTGGCCAATAAATCTGTCTGTATATTTGTGTGAAAAAAATATTTCGAAAATGAAACTTGCAGGAAAGCCAAAATCTTGTTGGCCCTTTAGGAAAACCATCATAGTCTTCTGTCTCAAACGTTTCCAGGTTCAAAATATGTTAATGACTTTCATGAAAGGCTTTTTTTGTTTTTTCCGGTTTATTTGGAAAACAGAGCATTCTTTCTCCAAACATATGTAGGCCTATCACTTTTAGTGGAAACATTTTTCTGGGATTTCTGGGATTGCTCGAGCTGCTCACAAAATTCCTAATTTCATTAAAAATTCAATTTCTAGAAAAATCAGACACTATTACAAATATATTTTCTCACACCAGTAAAGAGAAAATAAACATTTCTCTTATATTTACCACTTTTTTTTTTTTTAATAATTGCTAAAAAATTAATTAATATTTTGCAAACAGTTTGCCAAATACAAATAAAATAACGGAAACAAAATGCAGCGTTTGCCGCTATTATAAAACTCATTACTAGAGTACGAGTACACCATCATCATATAAAGACACATTCATCATTATAAAGCACTCTATATCACTTGATGACGTAATTATATTTTTAAGTGAAACAACAATTATTAAATTAATGATATTTGGACAAAGTGATGGAGCACTTTGGGCCAGCTGTTTCCTAATACATTATCAGGAATTTAATTTTCATTAAATTACTGACAATTAATTAATCACAATTTGTTTTATCGATTTCAACAATTATAAAAACATTTTAGTATGAAACACTCATACGGCTTTCTCTTACGGCAATTTGCGCAGTTTATAGTTTTATTTATTTATAAGGTTAATACACAGTTATAAATTTCATATATAATTGTAAAATATGTATAAGTGCATCGGAAATATAATATAAAATGTCGTATGTACTTCCGGTAAACCGATTTTCTTAAGACTCAAAATTTTGGCCATACATTAAATTCTTATTTATATTATATACGCGATAGAATTGTATAACATACATAGAAACGGCAGAAGAAAATCTAAATTCATCCCCCCCCCCCGATGACGCTAAATAAGAATTTTCCCGAAAAAAAAATTCCAAACAAAAGTTGTGATTGCTTGATCAGTTAATATACCGAGTTTAAAGAAAATTGTTGGCGCTGCTTTCGAGAAAACCGTAACTGTGTTGCCGTGGTGGCCATTTAAACGAAATACCAAGTTTCAGCATTTTATGCGATTCTCAGTTTTTGAGTTGTGCTTACCACATACAAGCACAAGCACACACACACACATACATAGATCAAATTTCAAAAAACTACTTTTTTGGCTCACTGAAGCTCAAAATAGAATGATTCGGGCGCTACCGACTATAGATGTTGACGCGCCTTAAATGTAAAAAAAACTATGTAAACTGTAGTGTGTTGCGACTTTATCCTATTTTTCCTTTTCAATCAGAGAACTTAGGAAAATTTATTTCAGAAGAAAACTCGGCAGAAAGAGGAAGGAGACAATATTGCTTTTTTTATTTAATGAAGGATATTAACAAATTTTTCCAGAAAAAGTTTGTCCAGAGATCAACTAGTATTAAAGGCTTGTGAAAAGGATATACACAATGAATATAAATACATAATATTAAATAAAACTGAAGTGGAACGCTTATAATTTCCAGTCAACTGTAGACGTGCTGCTTTTCAAAACTATCAACTTTATACGATTTCCCATTTTCTCTGAACATGACTGTTGGCCCTGAAATATATATACACGTATGATGGTATGGGCGAGCGCTCGTTTATGATAAGTATTTATATATATGTAGATATATAAATATCATTATAAAACTTTCCAGTGAAAACAGATCGTTGTCAAAACTTTGGACAAGTATATTATTGAAAATTTGCCCGCTCAGAGAGCGCGCCCTCGCCCGGGAGTAAAATACAGAATGGTGATTATACTGCCACTTATTTGAGCACCACCTTGTATTGAGCACTATACTGTCTACTAGACAATACATATACACACACTTATATACATTCACTTCCCATTCTTTTTTTTTTACCCGCCCAGCTGAGTTCCTATTGTACTACAAACGGAAAATTGTTTGATTCATCGATAGTTAGTAAGTGGGCCTTCCAGGCCCTTCTAAAAAAAAACAAGATCACTTTTTTTACAGCAGCGCACACCAACACTTACAGCAGCGCACACCAACACTTACAGCAGCGCACACCAACACTTACAGCAGCGCACACCAACAATTACAGCAGCGCACACCAACACTTACATACATACACTGAAAGAAAACATTTTCAATGCAAGCGATGAAGTTACAAAGTTAAAAATACATATGGATTTTTATTTTATTTTCTACAGCATCAGTTTGGCAGCACTGTTCCAAACTGGAGTATAGTGAAGAAAGAATAATAACAGTTGATTGAAACAATTTACGCTTCCACATATATGGAGATGTATGTACTTTCACAACTCTCTCTTTTAATGGTGATAACAAAATTCTAATATTAATTAAATTTCTCGAATTTGAACTTTTTACTTAAAGTTTAGGAATGTGATTTGTTTATAATCTATAGAATACAAACTACCGATATGTTCCAGCATTTTCTGCAGAATTTGGCTGCCACGCCAATACTCTTACATTCTGCACTTATGTGAGAATACAGGAAGCGCTCCCAGCTTCAGTCGAGTGAATTATTTACCCAGTCAATGCCGGAATCCCCAGAATGTAATTGCCAATGGGAACTACTCATTTCAATGGAATCGGATTTTAAAAAAAACTTTCGCTGTCTATCAGTCATAAGGATCATTTTAATAATAAAATATTTCTAATTATGTAAATATAATTGTACGCATTACTATGTTTGTATGCATTTTGAAGATTGCAAGTAAAGTACAGTAACATTATCTACCTATATGACAGGAACAAGCACCCAGTAACAAGTCGGTCGGGAGCTACTCCTGCAACGCTTGCGTAAAGGCCCTGCAATAGGGTAAGAGGGGCCACCGGAAAATACCAAGGTCAAAGGGGTGCCACGGTCAGATGAAAAAGATTAAAAAATTCTAGATCAAACCAATAACATCCAAAATTGCAAGTACCACCTAGAAATCATTTTTTTCGGAAAAATTGTTCGAAATAAACTGAAATTTGCAAATATTGTTGAAAAAAATTAAATCCACCCGGTTTCGAAAAAAATTATGAAAATGTCAGAAAGCTCTACGTAAGGTGGCACTTTCCATTAATTTAGAAAATTTAATTCGAGAACTCAGTGCCGATAGAGAAAAGTTTTATAGCTTTACATGAATGTCACCGAGAACGTTTGACGAGTTGCTGGCAGTATTATACAACCGCGAACGACAGAAAAAGAATACGAATTATAGGATATGCTTGTCTACCGCAGCGCGACTTTTTCTTACTTTGAGGTAAGTTAACACTTAAGTAATGTATTACAAATTATTTTACATAGGCCTATAGAAGGATAACTCAAGAACTAGTTGAAAATTTTACATCGCAAATCACTTATATTTTAATTTTTACTGCAGTTTTCTCAAACCTTTTTCAATATTGAAGATTATCGTAATATTTCGCTTGTAACGTTCCTTCAATATCGTATTGTACAATGTTTCCCTTTCTTGTACCAGTGTAACGAATTTTTCATCATTCGCCATATTAGGACTCAGTGCTGATAGTTATTATAGATTAAAATCACCGCACTTGATACTGCTGTTGTCTAAATCTGACTGACAGGAATGGTGCCAGCGCTATTTCATTAGATACGGGAGATAAGCATGTTTAGACATGTCTGATTGCAATGACTAACCCATGTGTGTTACGCCATAAACAACTACGAGAACAATATTGACTGTGATTGTCTATATTGTCTTCTCAGACTAACTGGTGTGCGTTCCAGCCTGTCTATTCCTATCTGATTAGTACTACACTATCGGAGTACGTTGTCATTACACTAAAATACACTAATATTGGGCCCCTTTACCCAAACTGAAATATACTAAACCTGCATATCCTAAATGTCTTGAATTTTATCTACCTGTACATATATTAGGCCGTCCGTGTAAGTGTCCTTATAAACTCTGGTTTCTCCTCGACACAATTATTTATTTATCGAGTCAAAAAAAATCTATATTTTCACTTAGTTGCTCTAATATAAATATACAGATTGTCACAATTACTCAGTACTTCTCCAAAATCAATGTTTCCGATAAATATTGTAAATAAAGCGATAAGTATTTATATATTAGTTGGTATATGAATTTTTCAAAAAATTTGACCGTGTCAAAAAAAAAAAGTCACAAAAAACTTGAAAAATTCTTTCAATAAAACGGTAACTCCCCTTTGAACCGTTTTTGTCCAAAACCTTATTTTTCCGGCCAAATATCGATATTGAACTATCTGAAAATATGCGCATACACAAACACAATAGAAAGTAATTTCTAAAATTCCACTTTCTTAGACTCTAAATATCTCAAAAAATGTATTTCTGGTAAAAAAAAGGATTTTGAAAATGTTTCGACATTACAAAACTAACTAGTAAGACAAGGTAATAATAAAAAATTATATCTAAAATATGATCTTCGTGATGTTGATTCAAATATGGTAATTTTTTTATTCATATCTTCAAGTGCGGATATATATATATATATATCCATGATGTGTGTGGGTATTTTAAAAATGGAATAAAAAGTGGAAGAGATGACGCTATCAAGCGGTAATCTGATCAGTTTCTATACAATTCGCTTTAATAATAAGGTAAAAAAAGTATGTGGGAAAAGGTACCACTGATAGCAAATTCCTAACCCACGCCACCCCCATATGTGAAGATTTCTGGCATCAGCTAAACGAACAAGAAGCCAATTTACCAGCTAAACGCAAATTTCTTAACATTCGAGTATGTTTTTTTATTAAAAATATACCATCACTGATGTTATTACTTTCTCCTAGTGATGTTTAGGCGATTGAGTTTGTGTAAACAAAATATCTCAAAATGAAAATAGGCGGAAAGTTTTAACATTATATTCCATTTATCGAATTCGGCTCAAAAGATTTCGATTGGAATTCATTACTTAATGCTATTTTTTTCTTCTATTTCTTCCTGCACGACATTTTCCACACTTTACATTCTTAAAGTTACATAAAAATCTTGGCAAGATTCTGTAAAAACTGCAACCTTAAGGTTTTCTCTAAACGGTGGTCGGCAACCCACGTAAACATTTCAGATGACCCATCATCATCCTAATGGACTGAGATCCATGCATTCTGTGAAAGATTATTTATTTAAAATCAAATTGCCTTAGATTGTATAATTGTTGAAAAAAATAAACACCATTTCTACTATTGCATATTTAGTTGTACATTAAATGCACTATTTCAACCGTAAAGTACGTGTTCTATTACAGGAATTGAAATAAATTGTTTAGGTAACAAATCAAATAAGTAAAAATACTGTTTTGGTCAATTAATAAATCAATTAAAGAGCCGGAATTTCGCTTTCGTATAAAACTTTCAAATTATCAAGCAGACTTTAATTGCTTTCACAAAGAAAAACAGGACCAAGAAAGGATAGTTATTGATTGAATTTTCTTTTTAATTTTAATTATATTTTAAATTTTGTATTTGTAACGGCAACGGCAACAGAGAGATCACAGGCCCGACCGAGACAAAAAAGGCCCTCTCTAGTACTCTCTCACTTAAGCAGGCTAGAGTGGGAGAACCTGTATATAAGCCAGTGGGACATCTATCTAGGATCTATCACATTCAACCATATACATCACATCGTGTCATAACTCTACTATAACTCTTTATTCTATAAAATCATTACAAGTCCAGTGCAGTTTGTGTAAACTTATAGTTATCTTATAACAGTGTCTTCATATCTCGTCTAATTAATTAATCCCAATTCTCTCCTCATCAACTCCATTATATATTATATAGAGACCCACGAAGATCAAGATCATGTTGTTCGATTTATAACACCTGACCCGGAGCAAAAAAAAGGTGGCCCTACCAGCTCTAAAATTCAGTATAATATATGGTTTCATCTCCTAAACAATAATAATAATAATAATAATTAAGTATATTACAACCATTTCTAGAATTTCAAATTTGAAAAAATTAACTGGAAATGCGAGTTAACAAAATAGCTATCTCGTTTTGAGATTTTCTTGGTTCATGGTTATATCAATTTTCTAGTATAAACTTGAAGTGCTACGTGCACATAGACAATCTTATAATTTTTATTTGATACAGTTTTTCGAATTAATTGATTTTTACAATTATTACAGGGGTATTGGTGTTGAACTCTCTACACTGTATTATAAAGTTAGATATTAACAATAGCTGAGTATGGTCGCCTATAATGCACTAATCTACAGTAAGTGTTTCATGTCCTAAAAACCATACGTTCAATCTACAGTTCCCCCACCCAAGTAATTAAGATCAATTAATTGTTTAATAAAAATTCCAAGTTTGAAGACAAATTTTAGCAATTAGAATTGGCATAAATGTGATTGGCTAATGAGAAAGTCGTAAAGATGTTTTTATATCAGATTTTGTTCAAGTAAATATATTATATTAACAATCTAACTTGTATATGCATTTTTAAATTTTATCAATTCATTCAGCTTATTGATAATTAATTGACAAACAAATTAAAACAAGTAAATACAACAAAGAAAATTATCAATTAATTTCCTTATAAATAGGCAGTGACGGCAGCCTTTGACAACTATATATAATAGTTTGAAAGATCAAAATGGCAATTTGCTAACTACAACTAATAATAATAATAATAGCCAATCAAGAAGTGTTTTGATAAATTGATTGGGCTTGGCCGGCTGACCATTAAATTCGTTATAATCATCTTTAACGAGGTATAGCAAGAAAAGGACAAAGTTTATTCGTAATAAAAAAAAACTAAATGTCGAAGACTAAAGTAACGATTAATTGTGTGAATGGAGTGGGAATAGCAGTCTGGTGTTGTTTTTTTTCAGCGATTTATCGTGTAATTAATCGGCTATGAAATAGTCAAATGATTTTCTCTTATGACATTTCTCATACTTGTTGACACAGTTTACTTCGGAATTTTTAAAACCTTTAGTTTCCTTAGAACTCTCCTGGTGGAGAAACTCTACATTTGACTATGAGGCAGTATTCAAGGAATCCCTTGAAAGGAATTCAATTAAGGAATTTCCCGGAAAATGTTTCAAATAAAAGTAGATAGGTCTTAACGTTTGCAGTTGATATAAGAATTGTGAAGGAAATCGCTGGAGATATTTTCGGCGTAAAAAAAATGGGAAAACTGAAAAATCCATTCAGTAAGGTGGTCTGCTTCCGGTTTATCAAATGATTGTATCGATATATTGATTTTTGGCGGGCCTGGGGGAGCAGCAACTTTCATCCGTCTTTATTGACGGACTCTCCTGGCAAATTATATTAGATTATGTGGGGTTGGCTAGCGAGAGTACGCCATAGCAGATTCTATGCGTTATTATGGAACCCATTCTGTCTGGTTTAATTAGACTTGGGATCTAGAGAGAGAAAGACACTCCTGTGACTTGATGGCACGTTCTCCTCCTCTCAGAGAGCGGGTAAAGAACTGAAAGAAGAAAAAAAGAGCCCCTCGCACTGAAACAGTACGTACTATGTGCTCTTTTCAGTCCTTCCTCACAAATCCTGTCCAGGGGGCTGTGCGTGGTCCAGGGCTATGCGTTGCTTCTTATATCTTCTTCTAGTCCGTATGACCGCACAGCCTTGTTGGATTAGAATCCCCTGGAAGCATTTAAGTGAAATATTAAGAATGATCTCTCTGTGATTTTTCCTTTAATGAGTTAATCTGATCACATATGCGCCCCAGGTCATTTATAAAAACCCCAAATGATTTATATATAGTTATCAAATAAATAATTATAAATATTTACCTTTAGGAGGTTATAGCTGCTAATGCTGACACTCACTGAGCATTGTAAATTATTGTAAATAAAGCATTACTCGTTTCACATATGCCCCCTCCCTTCACTCAAAAAAAGACAGACCTATTTCTAAAAAAACACTTTTTCGTATTCAGAGAATTTTGAAATATGAACACATCTAGTGCAAAATCAAATTTCCAAAATCCGACATAAGTGAATACTTGATCTTAGAAGAGTAACAAATAAAAATATATACACCTAAATAACTTTCTCTTATTGCGAATTTGTAAATAGTAATTCTTTTTCATAGAACAACATTTAGAAGATCTTTTTTCAATTTCAATTTCAACGAAAATTTGACACGATCGCAAACTTCCTCTTTAAAAGCAGTTTAAAAGAAACTAAAAGCCATCTATTACCAACCTAATCCTATGAATGATAAATTTCCCAAATATGACTAAGTAGTATTAGTGTTTCTGGAGATGTGCTCACATTTGCATTACTGCTGCCATAATATGGTAATCATCTAATCAGGAAACCCATGTTGATGTTACATATATCTCGCCAGGCTGCTTTCATATAGCTGGAAATCTAATAAGAACCACTTAGGACGACACAATTCTCAACACACACTTTCCACAAATTTTCTTCCATCACTATGAATTTAATTTCCTTTACAACACTTCATTTCTGACAGGTAACCAGTCCCGCGGGGACCCCACTAAAATCAATTTCCTCCGGAGAAATGTATCAAATAATAAGTGATAAGCGTATTCAGCGGTGACATCAAGGTCAAAGAAAAATCGTTTCACCTTTTTTTTTTCGTAAAATTTGGCAAAAAACTTGAAAACTAATCTGACTTAAAAATTTCACACGCCAATTCCCCGGGTGAAAGAGTAAGCCGAATACCAGATTTCTATTTTCCGGTATTTTACACTTTTCATTGTTGTCGGGGGTCAAGATAAAATGCTAATGTTATTAGGAATTGTGCAGTGAAAAATCACAAAATCACATTAGGGAACCTTCCAAAAATCTATTTCCCGAGAGTACTGTTTCAAATAAAAGTGATAGTTCTGTTGCTGCGAAGTGCGTACCAAGTTTAAACAAAACAAAATTAAAATGAAACTGGAGAGATAAAAACAAATATAAATTGGATGGAAGCCATTAATAAAATGCAAACAAATTACCAGGGGAACAAATTGACCGATCTGTTTGTGTGTAAAATGGAACTTCCGATCTAATTTTATTGCAAAATATATACTTTAGAAAGGAATGGCCTTTTTTCATTGGCGAAATGTGATTTAATATATTTTTAAAAAAGTAATTTTTTATTTATTTGTTTTCTCTACTTTAATTTATCTTCCTTTATTTTCACTTTCTCTTACGCTGATAAAAGTGGGCGTTACTGCTGCGCAATTGTGCCAAATTTTCGTAATTGTGTATTCAACCGTACATACATGTGTTAGTTCCTCTGTGAATAAGACAAAAAAAAAAATGATTCTAGCGAACAGTCTGTGTGTGTGTGTGTGTGGAGAAAATATCTAAAAAAAATCTGGCGTGAAACACTCACACAACTTTCTCTTGATGCAGTTTATAAAATTCTAATTGAAAAATTTTGTAGTTAGTATACCAAATTTAATGTTTTTTTGGGGGGGGAGGGCAATTTAATGAAATTTGTCGGTGATTTCATGTTTCATGGAAAAAATCGCGAAAAATGAAAAAACTGTTCAGTAAAAACGCACTTCTGGTTTACTAATTTTCTTGAACCTCGGAATTTTGGCAATCTACTTATTTCTAATAAATTTCGTTTAGCAGGCAGAATAGTATAATCAACTGAGATAGCACTTAAGAAGATAACATAACTCTCCCTCATCCCCAACCCCCCCCCCATAAATGAGTTACGGAGAAATATTTCAAGTAAAAGTTTTAGCTTTTTTTATGTCTAGTACACACACACCATTCACATACACATACTTAGTTTAAAGAAAATCGTTGGAGCCGTTTTCGAGAAAATCACAAAAGACTGAAAAAACTATTTGGTAAAGTGGTACTTCCCGTTGAATGACTTTTACGAAAAGCTTATTTTCAGATCTCCTGGTAAAACTTTAACGAAATATAAAGTTGGAACATTCTGTGATTTTTCATTTTTTAGATACGCTTCCCAAACTTACACATATACCCCCCCCCCCCCCACACACAGACACTGACACACACAGACCAATTGCTGCAAACCACTTTTTTGGATTCAGAGGACCTCAACACGGATATATCTAGTGAAAACTTGATTTTGAATATTTGACACGATTACAATACTTCCTCTAACAGCAGTTAAGAGCAAGTTTGTACAATTTTAGTGATTTATTTTTTCTTAAAACTTCAGTACTTCAGTACAATGTATGATTCTTCCCCTCTATATAATATCGGTTAATCGAAAGAGGGACTTCACCAGTATAGGTTATTCAGTTTTTAGATTTGTTTCTGAAAATCTTAACGATTTTCTTGAAACAAGGAATGCACTGACATAAACGTGTCACTCTTATTTTTGCTGTTACTAAGCTTTACAAGGGGGATTGAGACAGAGGATACTGTCTGGTGGACACCTACCCCCCACCAACATTATAATGTAAAGCAGGCCTAACTAAATGTAAACAAAATGTTACAAGTTCAAAGAAAATGTCAATTGCAATAAAAGTGACAGCAGTAAGAGAAAACCGTATGAGCCTCTTTCTCAACGGATTTTTTTTTTTTTTTACTTTCTCCTACAGCTGTCAAAAATGAAGTCAAATTACGTCAATTTTTTTCGTAATTTGTGAGAGTATTCACAAGAAATACATATTTAATAATCTCTGATGGCGAAAAAAAGAAGTTTTTGATGAACCGTCCTTGTGTGTGTTATGAGTGCACGTGTTTTTTTTTTCAAACCCTATCACTTTTATTTGAAACACTCCTAGTCCAGCTAATTTTTTGAAAGAAATTTTGCACAACTAGTAATTACTTGGAAGAAACTCTTAATAGAGGCCCGCTCCCTCCACAAAAGTTGGGTAAGCAATTAGATAAATATGTGTATGTATTAGTTAGTTCAGGGAATAATACCAATATTTGTATTAAAGTTTGATTATTACACAGTTAGTTAGCGGGGGGGGGGGGGGAGTTGGTCGCTGTCTTTATACTTGTACTTAAAGTTTACAGTAAAGACGGCCTCTTGATTATAACACTTCCTTCCTGTTAATTGGTTCTATTTCACTAGTTTTATTAGCAAAGATCAACAATAATATAATTAACTATATCGATTATTAATTACTTCCAATTACTTTATATAGTGCTTCCTTTAACGCAAACACAAAAACAAACCACACAAGAAATATAACTAATAGAAATATAACTAGTAGAAAATATAACTAATAAAGAAATATAACTAATAGAATCGATCATTTAACAAAGTAAAAAAATCTGTTGTGAAACATTCATACGACTGCCAGATTTTCCCCCCAGAATCCCTACTAAAATCTATTTTGTTCCAGAAAAATGTTTGAAACAAAAGTGATAGGTTTATACCTGTTCTGTGAGTAGTAGGTTTATATCTGTTGTGTGAGTAGTAGGTTTATATCTGTCTGTGAGTAGTCAAGAATAAAGAACATCGTTGAAGTCATTTTCGAGAAAACTCCAAAAACAAAAAACCAATTCTTTAAATTCGCACTTCCAGGTAATCGATTTTCTTCAAATTTGGAATTCTGGCTTTGCTTCTAATGTTTATTAATATTATAGGGGTGGTGGAATCACACACTCTACTGAAGTGACACTTGTTTAAAGGAAACCATAACATCCTTTGCCCTCCCAACAACCCCCCAAAAAATATCCTGGGAAAATATTTTGAATAAAAGTAGATAATTCATATTTGTATATATCGATTTAGACTGGATTCTAAGTTTAAAGAAAAAAGTTGGAGCCAAGAAAAATAGCTGTTCTTTGTTCATTTTCTCGAAAATCTCGAAATACTATTTAGTAATATTTGGGAAGGGAATAGCTAAGTGGTTAGCGTACTGAACTCCCACGCAGAGGGCCCGGGTTCGAGTCCAGTATGCTGCCTTTAAATTGTTTTCTTACTAGTACCTATACAGCTCACTGTCCAGAGATGGACAGAGTTATCTGTAAAGACAGAACACTGCCCGGATGCCGGCAGTGCACTGAGAAAGCTTCGGGTGCCAATATCATAGATCTTGTCGCGCCTTAAATTAAAAAAAAAAAAAAAAATGTAATATTGCAGTTCCTATTTGATTTTTGGGGTTTTTTAAACGGGATCAAAAATTTGAGTGTCATGAGATTTTTTCATTGTCCAGAAATTTGTTCGCACCCACGGAGAAAAATAATCGTTAAAAACATTTTTTTCTTATTCAGGGGACTTCAACGCAAATTTGATTTCGAAAATTTAACACGTTCGCAATATTCCCTGTGACCAGCAGTAAGGGAAACGAAAAACTATATTTCTCTATTTCTCATTGCCAAATTTTCTTCTTCAGGACCAGGATTTCCACAATATTATAATGTTCTTTGTCATTGAAATGAATTACATATAACAATGCCATACAGAGGATTATTTTTTATTTATTTATTTATTTTATCCCCAGCTCTGGAGAGGCTACTTTTCCAAAACTAATTGCTGGTAGTCTTTGTAATCTAGAGCTTGTAAACGACACGAAGGACTTTTCTTTATTAATCTTCCAATATTGACTACACACACACACAACACTTATATTTGAAAAACATATTTTCAGAAATAACGATTTTCCATGCTTCCAAGGAGTGCGTTACCTTCTTCTTTAGAGTGGCACTTGTGGGCCACTGTGAGGCTGCAACCTGTCTACTACTGTCAACTATATATGAAATAGTTTATTCAATAGTTTATTCATGGCTGTATAGTACCTAAAAAGCTTCACTCGCAGCTGATTTACATACAACTTGTCTATACTTGACTTCAAACACAGTCTTGACGTCTATAGATATTCAAACACTGACCCGACTTCCTGCCGCATTACTGCACTCATACTATTTGTAATTGACAAATTTTCTTCAAACTTATAATTTTTGTCTAAAATTCTCCAGTATCACTGGCAGGATCTACAATTCTCCAGAATCACTGGCAGGATCTACAATTCTCCAGTATCACTGGCAGGATCTAGAATTCTCCAGTATCACTGGCAGGATCTACAATTCTCCAGTATCACTGGCAGGATCTACAATTCTCCAGTATCACTGGCAGGATCTACAATTCTCCAGTATCACTGGCAGGATCTACAATTCTTCAAATATCACTGGCAGGATCTAAATTTAATAAAATGACATTTTTGAGGAAACCCACTCCCCCCACTCAAAACTTTTTAAAAACAACAAAAGTGTTAGGTCTCTGTTTTTGTAGTTAATGCAATCCATTGGTGATTTTATGGAGAAAATCGTAAAAAACAAAAAAGCACTTCCTGTCAACCGCTTTTATACAAACATGAAATTTTGGCCAAATATTTAATTCCACTTAATATTATTTAAACAATTAAATACAAATTAAAATACCACATTAGAGGAAAACATAACCCCCACTTCTCCACCAAAAGCCCCTTAAATGAATTTTCCCGGAGAAATGTTTCAAATTTGTAGCTCTTTATTTATGTAGATGATTGGCTCAAAGAAAATCGTTGGAGCCATTTTCGATAAAATCATAAAAAACTGGAAAAATTCATTCAATAAAATGATACTTCCGGTTGAGGAATTTCGACAGATAACCTCCTAACGGGTCCCGTAGTGATACCCAAACGCAATGTCATGTTTTAACTTTTTGCGGTTTTTCGTTTTTGACCTATGCTGTTCACACACACACACGCACACAGACCAGTTTCTAAAAACCACTTTTCTGGATGCAGGGGACTTCAAAAC
The DNA here is from genome assembly GCA_011037195.1 of Triatoma infestans. Lineage (NCBI taxonomy): Eukaryota > Metazoa > Arthropoda > Insecta > Hemiptera > Reduviidae > Triatoma > Triatoma infestans. The sequence continues at coordinate 26,370 of JAAEAF010008088.1, forward strand.
GTGTATTTAAAAATTAAATAAATGAACTATTTTACTCCATTTGTATCCCGGCATCTAATTAAATAAAAAATGTCTTAAATCCTGCTAATCCTATGTACGTTTAGAATTTAAATTAGTTTTGTCTTGAGTGTTAGACAGTGATAGAACCAACATAGCGACACAATGAAAACAAAATATTTGGGGTGAAATACTCACCCGACTTTCTCTTACTCCTCCTCTTAATACAGTTATATATATAAGAAGATAAATTTTCACTAAATTTCAAATTTTACTCACTTGTCCCTAACATAAATATACAGGTGGGCGGTGGGGGGGGGGGGGACAGTTACCAACCTACCAACAGGAGGCAGGTAGCGAATGATTACATTGTAGAGAGCGCACTATCATATTGAACACGTTTGAATTTTAATGTCTCCGATTCCTCAGAACCACCTAAAAGCAATTTTATCAGAAATATGTTACAAACAAAAGTGATAGGTTTATATCTGTGCTGTTAGTATTCCAAGTTTGAAGGAAAACGTTATATTCGTCTTCGAGAAAATTTCAAAAACCTACTCTGCAAAATCGCACTTCCGTTTAATCGATTTCCTTCAAATTTGGAATGCTAGCACTGTTCTTAATTTAAATTAATATTATAGCGGTGGCAGAATGAAGTGGTGCTCTAGAGGAACGCTGGACGCTATTGTTCTCCCAGAATCCCTCTAAAAAATCAGTTTCTCGGGAAAATATTTCCAATAAAGTAACAGGTATTTGTGTGTATGTGGAGCTAGGGTACACGTTGAGAGGACCGCTGTAGCCGACTGAGGAAATCGGAAAAACTGGAAAAAAAAAAATTTGTAAAGTCACTTTTCCGGTTGATGGATTTTATCCGAAACCTTCGTATCAGATGCGCTGGTAACACCCAGATTGTAGATTGCTGTAGGGGATTATTGCACTGCGACCTGGAAGATCTGTTGTGCCCCCCCCCGGAGTATTCTCCGGCCTCCAGGCAGTGTTCTCTAGCTACACACAACACTGCCCATCACCGAACAGTGAGTTGTAGCGGCTCCTAGGAGAAGAAAATTTAAGGGCAGCATGCTGGATTCGGACCTCCGCGTTGCTAGTCCAGCGCGCTACCACTGAGCAAATACCTTCCTTCTCCCTTAGCTTTCGCCAGTTAACTAGGGACGGAGACCGTGTTTGTCCTTGTCTGTAAAGTGTAGAGTGTATGTAGTTTAAGTGTATTGTGTACTGTTCTGACCAAGTGCATGGAGTTCTGAGCTATGGTAACCCGTGGGGTCGCTACTCCCCAAGTAGCATGCAACAGATACCCCTTGCGGGCAGTGGTAACACCTCACTGGAATACCAAGTTTGGGCTTCCTGCCATTTTTTCGTTTTTCAGATATTTTGTTCACACACACACGCAGACACACACAAGTTGTATGATTAGTACTATTTGCTATAAACATTTGTTTCAAACTCAGGGGACCTGAAAATCTGTATTTCCTTTGAAAACTCGATTTTGAAAATTCGACACAATCGCAATAGTTCCTCTTGCTAAAGGAGTCAGAGAAATACAACAGATAATAAGACACATACAACAAATTATGGTAAAATCACATATTTTGTATGTTTACTCTCAAATATACTGGTGTTACATAACAATATTGAGAATGGATTAATAGGGTTAGCGAATTAAATTGGCTTCAGCGCAGGTAAATAAATAGGCTATCTTCTATTTCTTTATTCTATTCATTCCAGCTGTCAACAATTTTGTCAGCTTATTTGAACTAACAAAATAAGCTATTACCGCAATTTGATAAATTATTTTTGTATGTTATCACTTTCTCTTACCGCTGTCAAAGAAGTCTTGTGCGCGTATTAAATTTTCGATATTGAAAGTTTTTACCGGAAACGGATGTTTTGAGATCTTCTGAATACGAGAACAAACTGTTTTTTTTTACCGTAGGTGTATGAACAAAATATCTCAAAAAATGTAAACTTGCAAAAAACTCAAATATTATATTCTGTTTATTTTTTTTTGCTTTATTGAAGCAACGGACTAGATCATGGACAGACATACAGATACGCAACGATTCTCCAGCAGGCATATACACACTAAAGAAATGTACTGTTCCCATTATTTTCTAATATATTGCGCCAAGCTGGCCAACAATATACTACGAGTAATTATAGCATATGGGACAAATACACAAGGTTAGTTTTAAATAATTTAATAAGAAAAAAGAGATAGTTGGAATAATATACGAATGGGAATGTTGATGTGAAAGTCCGAGAGAAGTACGCAGTGTGCGGCGTACGTACTGATCGGTCAGGGAAAAGTACGCAGTATGCGGCGTACGTTCGGTATGGTTTCAATAGTTAAATTGTGTAACTTGGGTTACGACATTTCTAGAAGGTCGACCACATTATAGTTTTGAACTCATTCATACCTAATTCAGACAAACTATTACTCCCATTCCTGACTTATACTCAACATCTTCCTCCAAGTCTTAATGCCGCGCTCTTTTATGTACCACCACCGCATCTAACCAGAAGCTTTAGGTATCCGGAAATACAAGTTTTGCACTTCTTTGCTTTCGAAAATAGTCTTTCTCCCTCTCTCTCTCTCTCTCTTTCTGTTTCTTTGTAAATATTTGCGTGTGTAAATCAACAGCACAGCTCAAAAAAGAAGAATCGCAGGAACTTGACATTCCGTTTGGTGCTCAGACAGGAAGAGACCTGTAAAAATTCCTCAACCAAAGTATAGCTTTACTGAATGTATTCTTCAAACACATACAATATGTACCTGCCATCTGGACCAGCCAACTCCTCCACATCTACACCATCCCTCCCACCCCTATACTTATGTTAGGGCAAGTGAGCAAAAATGACCAAGTTTAAAGAATATTTGTCATTTTTGTATTGACTGTAGTCAGATAAAGTCTAGTGTAAAAAAAAAAAAAAAAAAAACTTCCAAATTCATAATAAAAACTTTGTTGTGTTCAGTTCTCTCAGTTGTTAAATAACCTGTCTAACAATAACCTTTTCATGATAATTTGTCTTAATGTAAAGTTCTTCTAGCACCTTCTTGACTGACTCTACGAATGGTGAATTTTAATTTGGAATGGTGAAGCCTTCTGGAACTGTCACATGTGTGTGAATGTATGTATGTATGTCTGACAAAAGTTATTGTGACAAATGCAATTTGAAAAGTTTCTAGTACTAACATACCTACATACACAATGCGAGGTAAACTTATTTTGAACAGAAACTTTTTATAATTGAATAAAACCATTACAATATGATACTACCACCATTCTTCATTACTTCGCATCATAAAGTTGTCTTATATAATATAAATATATATATATTTATAAAAGAGTATGTAAAGCAACAAATATACATAAATTTATATAAAGAAAAGTCATAAATAAGAAAAAGAAAGACCACTTTTATGACACAGAATTTGCAGCTGATTGAGATTTATGTAATCATAAATTCCTAGTCAGCTTGTCTTCCCAACTATGTTGACGTACTATTCAAATAAATTTCCTTTGATTCAAATCTTTTTCAAATGTATTGAATTAAATGCTACATGGAAATGTAGATATATAGAAACCACTTTATATAGACCACTTTACAACATCATCGGCTTTTTAAGTCCAGCGAGGAACTTAAAAAAAATCAATTTTCCTGCAAGAAAATTCCAAAGAAAAACTCAAAAATCAATTCTGTAAAATTGCACTTCCGGTTAACCGATTTACTTCAAATTTGGAATTCTATCAATGATTTTTATGTGTATTATTAATATTATATAGATGGTAAAACCATATATTGTACTGATGTGATACTTTAGAGGAAACGCTACTGTTTCCCCAGAATAATATTTTTCTGGGAAAATGTTGCAAATAAAAGTGATAGATATTTACGTGTGTAGAGTATGCAAAGTTTAAAGAATATCGTTGGAGCCGTTTTCGAGAAAATCGCGAAAAACTGAAAGAAAAAAAAAACATTCAGTTCAGTCGGACTTCCGGTTGATGGATTTTGTTTCTGACACGATGGTTAAGATTGAGCTTTCTGGGACTTTTCGTTTTTGAGATATTATGTTAAATAAATACAACAAATCCCCCCCCCCCACACCATACAGCCGCAATTAGCTCTCTACATAAAAAGTGTCAAACAATACTTCCGTTAACGTCTAGTTACTTTAGGGCTTAGGTACTAAAACTTTTTATGAACAGGATTTCACTTTAAAAGCCGCCTACCAATGACGTATCATTTATTTCCTAGATATAGTAGACATGACATAACCATAGTCGCCCATTCTCACAACTTATAAAATTTTGAATAAAGTTCTAGTAACTTACATCTCCATTAATTAGTCGGTTTAGTGTCTTGTATGTATACTTAATTAATAAGTTTGTAACTTGTAGTTTCAATTAAAGAAGTTTCTAAGTAAATTCACCATGAAAAAACAACTTTGCTAGTTCATCCATGTTCTTGGTTAATTTTCGATTAGTTTTAAGACAAATAAGAAATCATAAATTTGGTCACAATATATGTAAAATTTAAAAAAAAAGAAACAAACTTCATTAAAAGTTCTAAATAAAATTCTAAATAGATTTCTGGGGGGTCCCCAGGTAGAGGGGACATTTGGTGCGATTGTCTCCGAGTGCTAGATATATCTGGGAGGCTGGACAGACATACTGATTGAATTAAACAGTCAGATGTCAAGGCATAACCGGGCAGTAAATGTCAGCATACCACCTTCTGATTCACAAATAGCGATAAATTTTTACTTTCGCTTACTCCTGCAAGAGGAAATATTGCGATCACCGGAAATATACGTTTTAGGGTGCCCTGAATAAGGAAAAAATGTTTCTAACGAATATGCGCTCTCGGGAATCGAACCCTGAATTCTCGCATCAAAGGCGAATGCACTAGCCACTAGACCAAGGTGTGAGCGCTTTTTTTATAATCAGATGACCTTAAAAAAATGAATTTTCCAGTGAAAACTCAATGTTAAAAATATGACACGATCCTATATTTTCTCTTACTGCTGCTAGAGGGAATATGTAAAAAGTATATTAATTATTAAAGTGAAATTTTCTTATTAAAAAATTCTTATCTTTCTTTTTACCATCTAATAAACAATTAACACATTTTAATTAACGACAAAAAGCAAATAAAACCAGGATATAATTAAAAATAGCAATATCTTTTGAAGTTTCAGTAATCGATTGCTTAAGAGCCCCTCCCCCCCGATCCATGCTAATAATAATAATTTATTTTACTAAAAAATGCATTGAAGATTAATTAATGAAATGTTTAATTTTGTATTATATTGGTGGACGTTGGGGAGGGCGGTAGTGTGAAAGAGTATTAAGGGGCTTTTGAATTTGACGACCGGAGTTTACTTTGATCACTC
>JAAEAF010008089.1:0-34252 GCA_011037195.1 Triatoma infestans
CTCTTTCTGACTGTCAATTCAGACCACATTCCCTTAATACTTGACCTTTAATTCTTACCATTCACGCATACAGTTTACTCTAGAAACAGAACAAAACAACCAAATTTCTTTCCTAGACACTCTAATAATGCGACATTCAGACCAAACATTCACATACAATTGGTACATCAAACCTACTTACTCCGGCAAACTGCTACATTTCCTTTCAAATCAGCCCTTACATCATAAAATTAATTCTATCAAAAACTTGTATAACGAGCCATTAACTTGTCTGCACCTCCATTCCAGAACGACAATATCAACAAAATACCCAACATTCTACTACAAAATCATTATCCAAATCACCTCATCCTCAAAACATTCCGTAAACTAAAAAACAACCCTTTAAAAACCACATGCCATTCCATGCCCGAGCCATCTATATTCCGTTCTTTCAGCTACACAAATACCATCTCATACAAAATCATGCATATTCTAAAGTCTATCATTCCCAATCTCAAATCTGGCCTCCACTCCTCCAATAAACTCAGCAAACAGTTCTCTAAACTCAAAGACCCCATTGAAACTTATGACAAAACGAACTCTGTTTACAGCATACATTGCACTGCACCAAATTGTAACGCATGTTATATTGGTGGGTCAAAACAACACCTACGAAAGAGACTTAGACAACATGAACTAGACATAGCTAACAAAAAAATTGACTGTACAGCCCTCACAAAACATGCACTCACCCTTGCCCACTCCTTTGATTTCCGAAATGCTTCTGTCCTAACCACCTATTTCAACCACCTGAAGCGACTTCTTTCTTAATCCATCCACACATTAACCTCTCTATCAACTACAAAAAAGACAAGGACGTCATTACCTCTTCTTACAACAACATTTTCCGCTTCTTCAAAAAAAGGCCCCCCCCCCACACTAAATTATACATACCAACTTTCTACACTTTCCACTCATTTTCTAGTTTATTTATATTCATGTATTTCTCTTATAATTATTAATTGAGTTGTTTTTCATTTCTACCACCCTTCACATTTCCCAAAATTGAAAAAATTTCCCCTCTCTGTTTTCTTTGCAAGCATACCTTACTCTACAACCAAACAATAACCTCCTCAAACATTTAACTCTCCATTTTTCCTTAACAGGTATCCCCATATCTTTCTAATATTGTTCAATTGTAATATGTTTTTAATTTTATCATACAATTTTCTTGATATCCATATTTTTTGATTTGTAGTTTCTGAGGAAGGACACTAAAGGTGTCCGAACGTCGAATAAACTTTTTTAAAAAAATAAAAAATTTCTTCTTTGGCCCCCTCAGCCAACTAATTTTTTAGCTTGTCTACAATTATATTTACAAAATTATATTTAGAAGCGGACTGTGTCAGATCAAAATTGGTAATGGAATGTCAATAGCCATGCTAAAAGAATTGGCGAAACATAATAGCCTACGTCTAAGTTGGGACCCGGAGTCTAGAGGCATTCAAGATAACGAGTAGGCCGACAGATTCGCAAAAAACAGGCCTTACGACTATCTATTGATCCTGATTCTTTCTGCGGTATCTCGTATAGAACTGCTTGTGTGGCCCTTAAGAACTGGCTGATAAGAAACCACATTATCAATGGAAGAATTTGCAAAAAAAAATGTTTACTTTCTTTTGTCAAATTTTAGAAAATTGAGTCCTCATCGGAAATAAATTTTTTTGAGGTCCTCTGAGTTTGAAAAAAAAAATGTTTATAGCGAAATAGTTTGTGTGTGCGTTTGTGTATGAACAAAATATCTCAAAAACAAAAAATAGCAGGAAGTTCACAATTGGATTTCCGTTTAGATTCTACCACCACAATTGACACGAATTTTTCGAGCAAAATCCATCAACCAAAAAGGCGACTTTACTGAACTTTTTTTTTGTGTGCAGTTTTTCGCAGTTTTCTAGAAACTACTCTAACGATTTTCTTTAAACTTCACAATATTCTGTCTACATTCGTAAATACTTATCACTTTGATTTGAAACATTTTCCAATGGATGTTCGAAACATTATATAAACTGCAGCGATACTTAATTCGTTTTAACAATCGTGAATTACGATATACTGCTATGATGTTAAATTTCTAGTTTTGATAAATTATTTCTATGGAATAGCCTGTTACATTCTTATTTACACAATACAATAGGTAATTCTTGTGGAAAACAAAAGATTTGAATAAATTGTGACAGTATTACTTCAATTTTCACAGGTTATAAGAACAAAAAAAACTGGGTAACCTATATTATAGATCCAGTAAAAAGATATTAAGAGTTCCTTTGACCTAGTTTTTGCCTTACCAGCTGTACGCACTTTTATCTTAGGCCTAGCTGGGAAACATTCTCTCGTTCAACTAAATCAATAATTTACAACTTAATAAATATACTAAGGCCGGTTGGTTGTTTAGTTAACGTTAACAGCGACACAGTTATGTGCATACCTTCAAATTACATTACGAAATTATTTTTAATGTTCCAAAACTTATGGGAATTTGTAAATTAAATAAACAGTTTTTCTGACAAGTGAAACAAGGAAGAAAACGGGATTGTTGAATGTTACCTTAGATTCTTTCATATTTCTAGATTTGTATGAATATTTCAACCAAATTATTCCTGTAATATTTTATTTGCAATAATAAGCTGTTAAATGTTGCTAAAGGCGATAGAATATCTTGGATTACATCTACTATTTAATTCTTATGCCATATCTTACTAATCGATATTTCTGCTTTAATCAAGTAACAATAAACTCTTCTTTTCATCCTGTGGAAGCTGGAGTTCTTGAGGGAAGTATTCTCGGCCCTATACTGTTCATAGTATATACTTCAGACCTTTCAACTCATTCACAAACCACGGCCCTAACATAACATATACAGATGATACAGATGAAAGCTTTCTTCTCATTGTGACGCAGTACAATAAACTTGAATCTTACAACACCTAAATTCTCTTGAAAAATGTGGTTTTATAGATGAAAAATGAAAGTTAATGCCAATAAATGTTATAACATAACTTTCACTCTCAGAAGTACCATCTACCTTCCAGTTTTCTTAAATCAGGCTGTACATGGCAATATGCTGACACAATACGATTCTTGGGATCTACATTGACAAACATCTGACCTGGAATCCACATATACATCTCAAACGACAAGAACTTAACAAACGTTACTGCCTGCTTGTAAGACTCCTCGACACACGACATAAACTGGCATTTAAACTGATATATAACGCGCTACTGAAACCGATTTGGACTTATGGACTCGAGCTGTGGGGTTCAGCAAAACATTCAATATCTATCACCTCCTGGGATCTTACAGCCCAAAAATCCTACGCCGAATAGCCAATGTTCCACATATTACGTCTTCCAATAAATGCCATTCACTCAAATCTAAAATAAACTATTGTACAAGCCTTAATCTTGGCCCAATACAAGAAATTTCATTGTCGCCTTTCCTCTTATCCTAATCATCTAATAGATCAGCTCTCATCTTTACATCTTCTTGATAATCCTCCTCATTGTCTGAAATGGTGTTGGCCATACGATTTATAGGGGGGGTGTGGAGGTCAGTAATTTACTCATTTGGAGAGCCACCAAATGGTTGGTAACTCCTCTCATATTAAATCAGTGATACTATTTACTTGTTGCAGTGGCAATTGCGTCTGCAGTTAAATACCAATTGAGCATTAAAAAATAATATATATATCTTGGACATGGAAGTTATTTTTCAAGAGGCCTAGTCTCTCTTAGAAGAATTTGCTACAATTTCCCTCTGACCATACACAATCAGTACTTGTAGTCAAAATTTCAAAAGGTATGACCCGTTCTCTTCAAGGAAAATTAGCAATTATTATTTGGCGCTTCAGTAAAATAGGCACTTCATGCCTACACTTCATTATTAGTATACGGAGATTACTAATATGAGGAGAATGTGGTATTATTTTTGTGTTGAGTATTCCGAACGAAGGAAACGATACTAATAATTCATTGGAAGTATCTTCGTAATCATTAGAAAACAAGTTCTAAACTGTTTTAAACAACAAGTTCTAAATTGAGCAAGAGTAGAGACGGCTTTATTATTTTATTATTTTGTTATCATACTCTTGTTGGTTAAGTTATATTGTAACCGTTTAGTAAGGCCCATCTTAAGCCCTAATAATTATAACAACTTACGGCATTATAGATACGTAAAACAAGATATACACAACAATAATTTTGGGCATTAGTTTGTTGATAAAGTACCAATAAGCCAATCATGTTTCAATGAGATAGGCGTGCTGACTCAATTGTAAGATAAAGTAGGAAGGAAAGTATCACAAATATACTACGGTAAAAAGATAGGGCGCATTCCCCTCCAATGCACGTTACTATGAGGTGGTGTGTAAATCATCTGTAAGTAATATACCCTAGTGGTCAGCCTAGAAGCTGTAATGATACATCTGCAGGAAGTAGAAAAAAATGTTTAAGACTGTTTTATTAACATTTACTTGAATTTATTTATTAATTAAACAAAAAAACTGTTATGAAAGAATACATAACTTCCAACTGTCAGCGCCGACCTGAATTATATATTTCATTCCAAAGGGAACTGGAAACGTACAAAATCTTAAAATAAACATCTCATTATTTCATACAAATGTTATAAGCATTTATGCGTTTAGATGGTATACGAAATTTAAAGAAAATCTTTGGTGCCGTCATCTAGAAAATCGTGAAAAACTTTAAAAAAAAAAAAAAAAATAGAAAAAATTCAGTAATGTCGCAAATATTGTAATATTTCTTTTTGAAATATAATTGCAGGAGATCACGGAGGAGCGATCAATAAAATTACACTTTTTAAAAAATTATTCGACTTATCGACAAAATCTTCTTCAGGGATTAAAATAAAAAAACGGTTGAATGGGGGTTACACATAATTTTCATTCAACCACACTAAACAAAAACAACAATAAAAAACAAAAAAAAAAAAAAAAAAACTAAAGAAAACTTGACAGAAAGAGTTGCTTATGTAATGACTGCGATGAAAACCCCAAACCACGCCCTCCCCTCCCCCTCACATTTTTGCCGCCATATTTACTGGGCCAGAAACCTCCTTTTATTACTACTCTTAAGCATCTTTTTTTCATATAGAGTACTCTTCATCTGTATAAAGTTCTACAAAATTTGTCCATAAGAATGTGTGTAACATGGCAAATTATAAATCTATTCTAAACTAATATTTTGTTATTCTAATTATGTAAGTAATTCAAACTTTATAAGACAATATTTATTCTGGTATCAAGCAAAAGAAAATTCGTTAACCCTAAATTTCGTATTCCTCTTTAAACATATTCTGCAAAATGTAATACAATATTTCAGTGTATCATGTTGGAAACAGCCTGAAACTGTAAGCATATTAAGATGCTTTGTTGGTGGTTTACAAGTTTCTGCTATACAACCATCATATGCTTACTAGCTAGCTTAATAAAGCAATGTACAGAGAATGAAGTTCCCTATCATTCTAAGTTTTAGCTAATGGGTAGTACAAATTTACACGAATTTATATACAATACATTTTGTACTGAAAGGTTTTAAGTATAGTAATAATATTGTTAAGAGCAATCTCAGTTAGTAAAACTGAATATTTTTGTAAAATAGATGTTCGGACATAGAAAAAAACTATTTTTAAATTTTCACCGACGTTTCGGCAAATTTATTGCCTTCTTCAGGGTAAAAATTTCTTGTTTGAATTTCTTAAGAACTATAGTTTAACCAATGAAGTACAACAACACTTGGTGATGGTACATCACAGGTTAAACTATATCATGCTATACACGGATAAAATACCGGAAGAAATTTTTAGCCTGAAGAAGGCAATAAATTTGCCGAAACGTCGATGAAAATTTAAAAAGAGTTTTTTGTATGACCGAACCACAACATCTATTTTACAACACTGAATAAAGCGGTGGTAACGAACACCAATGACTGAATATAATAATTTATTAGTGCATGGCAAAATAAAGTAAATAAAGTATTGGCTAAAATTAAATCTTTAGTAAAATATCCAATTTTTAAGTAAATTTATTAATCAGAACTGTGAGAATTGTAATAAAATGAAAAAAGTCGTATTAATGCTTTATTATATAAATTTTGTTTACTTTCTTTTACTTCTTCTGGTAAGAAGAATGGTGAGGAAATAAGAGGATCGTGCCAAATTTTTGAAATTGTGTTTGAAATTTCTTATAGGAATCATGTTTTCATTCATAACTTGTAAAATATCGCTCAAAGAAAAAAAAAAACCATTTAAGTAAATTTTTCTTACAAAAAAAATAGAGGAATCTATTTCTTAAATAACAACCACACCTCGCCATTTGCAAAAAAATCTGGTGTGAAAACACGCACACCACTTCTCTTACTCCAGTTCTCAAAATGATAATTGACAAATTTTGTAGTTTGTGTACCAATTTAATGAAATTCGTCGAAAACTGAAAAAACTGTTCAGTAAAAGCGCACCTCCGGTTTACTAATTTTCTTGAAACTCGGAATTTCAGCCATCTATTTATTTCTAACTAATTATGTTTGGATGATAGAATTGTATAATGAACTAGGATACCACTTTGATGAAAATCTAACCCCCCCTCCCCTAAAAGTGCTCCCTTAAAGAAGTGCAATTAAAAAGAATCTTTGCAGTTTATTTATAGACGAAGTTTCAAAAAAAACCCCCCCCGCCCCCCCCTCCCTGTCAAATCCATTTTTGAGAAATTGCGAAAAAGTGTAAGTAAGATCATTTGAGTAAGTGGTAAAGTAACCGCACTTCCGGTTATCCGATTTTTTCACTCAGAATTTTAACACCATATTTACTTTCGAATTACCTTTATTTGTGGCAGAATTGCCAATAACTGAAATAAGCACGTTAGATGGAAACCTAACCCCACCCTTCCACCAAAAGTGCCCTTCAATGCATTTTCCCGGAGAAATGTTTCTAATAAAAGCTTAGCTCTTTGTATGTGTGGTTGATGTTTAAAGTTTAAAAAAAATCGTCGGAACCATTTTTGAGAAAATCGCAAAAAAGTAAAAAATCCAACTAGTAAAGTGGTACTTCCGGTTGAGGAATTTTTACAGATAACGTACAGTCAGATGCCATGGTGACCTCTAAATGGAATATCAAATTTCAACTTTCTACGATTTTTCGTTCTTGAGCTATGCTGTTCACATACATACATACACACACACACACACACACACACGGACACACACACACACACACAACCATTTGCTAAAAACCACTTTACTAGGAGTAAGAGAAAGTAAAAATAAAGTTGGTGCGTGTATCTCGCTTCTCGAAGCACCAAAACAAATTTGCAAATTAAATTTGGATTTCTAACAAAAAATTACGGGGACACGTACTTTTTAGTTATTTTCTAGCAATCTTAGTTATCGAGAAAAAGTCGTTATCCATATACCTTGGGACAACCTGTATATAATTTTAAAACTTTAAAAACGGAAAATCCTAATAATTTTAAGAACAGGTATAGGCATATCGGGAGGGGGGGCGGCGGTCTGGCCGGTTGAATATCACCAGGAAACTGTGTTTATTAGTATTATTCAATATATTAAATAAATTTAAAGAAAATGTGTTAATTAAAATTCTAATAATTGCAGTATGAGAAAGTTGTTATGGACTAACAATTGCAGTATGAGAAAGTTGTTATGGACTAACAATTGTAGTATGAGAAAGTGGTTATGGACTAACAATTGCAGTATGAGAAAGTGGTTATGGACTAACAATTGCAGTATGAGAAAGTTGTTATGGACTAACAATTGCAGTATGAGAAAGTGGTTATGGACTAACAATTGCAGTATGAGAAAGTGGTTATGGACTAACAATTGCAGTATGAGAAAGTTGTTATGGACTAACAATTGCAGTATGAGAAAGTTGTTATGGACTAACAATTGCAGTATGAGAAAGTTGTTATGGACTAACAATTGCAGTATGAGAAAGTTGTTATGGACTAACAATTGCAGTATGAGAAAGTGGTTATGGACTAACAATTGCAGTATGAGAAAGTTGTTATTATTTTCCATTGGTACAGTTAGTTTATATAATTTAGAATAGGTATAAATTACATGATTAATGTTACTAAAATAATTATAAACGGTTTTAAAAACACAACCAGAACGTAAGGATATATATAGATATATATTATATATATATTAGATATATATTTATATATATTATGACATGTCAGATGAATAGATAAAATACTGGAAGGCCATGGGATACGCGTGCCAGAACTAGTATATAACCAAAGAATTTTCAAGAAGATGTGGAGGAACATTAACGATGTCTAAAGAGAGAGGGCTGTCATTAATAGCTGGAAAGTGTGGAGGAGATGTCAATACCACGATAACATGATCCCTTTATGATATATGGAAAGGAAGCTGGGTTACAGTATCTAATACAAATCATTTACTAATGTCACATTATATCTTCTAGTTAGAGAAGGAATGGAGGAGTAATGGAGAGAGAGAGTTAAGAGACTTGAGACAAATCTGAAGAGAGAGAGAGAAATAGAGTGTGTGTCTAGCCTAGTAAATATTATCAACTAAATGGATTGGCATATCTTAGTGAATAAGTAACAATATCTGTTAGTATGTCTGTCGTGCTGGGATGGTATATAGTGTACGTTGGACAACAATAACCCTACTATACTATTACTACTATGATTCTCAATACCAGCTATCAACATGATAATATATGTGTGATATAAGTCACTTTTACTGTCGTATAGTAGTTTTGCTTCTCACTATATCTACTTCTTGTTATTATTGTAATTTTGCTATCCATTCAGTCAGCCTACTACGTTGCATTTATTGTTTTCTTACATACTAAGCATTAAACTAATGAATGTTCAAAACACTGAGAGATTACCAGAGTACGGAGCGTCAACTATTTGTCCGAGTAGTTTAGTCTAGAAGTCTCTGAATATTTCAGAGTTTGAGAATCGTAACAATTGTAAGTTTTTTTTCGGTCCCAAAGGTAATTTAGATCAGCGGTTCTCTACAGGGGACCATATGAACCCTTATTTGGGACCAAAGAATATTACGTAGAGTGGCCGTAGATGAAAGTTATAGTGTTGTACAAAATATTCTCCGCTGGATGTGTACTAACACATCAGAGGCAAATTATCGGAAAACAAAAATAAAATATAGGTATTTCAAAATTAAGCAATCATCAAGTCCGTCTATTATTGTGTCAATACAGCTCTTCCAGCATTTTCCAGCAGTATTCTGCTGTCGCCCGCATATACACTTCCATTTCACGCCAGAATGGCTTCCAGCGGATTACTTGGCAAATACGCGGTTACAGTTCCTTCCAAAAAATGGTGTTCGTTCAGCATCTCTTCCTCACTTCCACGCACCAACAAGCAGCGAACGCTTTTTGTTTGGCACGAGCAAGGTCCGTTGCTATTGTAATCTTAGCATGTGAAATTAGTGTATAAAGTTCTTTGCTTCGTGCTTATTATCTTGAAAAGAAGTTATGTTGCTGGGTGCTAAATGTTCTACATGCAATATTAGCATTTATGTTCACTTTTCTTTTTATAATTACTTATTGTTCAGTCGCTAATTCATGAAGTTACTAATTCATGTTCCAACTAGTCGATATTTTTACTGAATTTCTTTTATCTGTAATTCAGGTTTCCCATGATTCCTTCTAAAGAAAAAATGACAACAGCACTCAACCGAGTATCTTGCTATGGAATTATTCCATCACCACAGGATACCTATTTGATATTCCTATATTGCAGGATACAGCCGCAAAGCAGATTACTTGGTAGGAGAGCTTGAGCGGCTCTGTTGTAGGTCAAGGTAGCCACAGAAGGAAAAAGTAAAAATGGAGCTATCGTCGGAAAATGATTTAGATCGTCTTCGGAGAAGTCTGTAAATAGATCTGGCAGATTTAATTATTGCTTGTGTCGTGACATGTGATTCGTATGTCTGGGAAGAGCCGAAAGTAGTGCACCAGATCTGGTTCAATATTGCTGTTGAAGAAGACAGGAGGAAAGGAACCAGGCCGGAAAGTAAACTTGGCATGTTGGCCTTTTTTGAGGGTTCTTTTTAATACGCCACTTTTATGGTCATGTTTCTACAGCATGTAACTAGTGCGAAGCTAATGTAGGTTTTGTACTTGTAGCTAGAATGGCGATGTCATCTGCATATGAATTGTATGGATGGATATGTAGGCATGTCCGATGTATATACTGTGCAAATTAAAGGACTCAGTATACTTCCCTGAGGTGCACCCGTTTATTGATGAGAAGAGCTCTTTTGACTTGAAAATACCTTTCTGAAAAATAAAAAAGAAGAAGAAATAAAATTCAATTAAGTTAGAATAAAAAGTACAAAATGTCCTTTATAGAATTACATAACAGGAGACATTATCCCGTGGGTGGATAGATTTAAAAGATGATCAAATAATTCCTTATAAGTCTGTGTAGGTGCAAAGTGACCTCCTCTCCCACTTCAAGAATATTAATCCAATGCTCACTTTTAAAGTAGGTGGAAGTAATATTTTTTTTTAAATATATTAATATAAATAAATTTTCCCCTTATGAATAATGCATAACAATAATAACTCTATTAAAATTCTTTAAAATAATTATATTTTTTATTAATATTATATTTGTATGTATGTATGTATGTATGTAATTTCAGTGGCGGTAAAGATTCATCAGCTGTAAGTAATTAATGATAATGATAATGTAAATTAAATATAAAATAGAAATTAGTTTACAATTATGATGATGATGATGATATAAGAACATATTAAACATATTAGAAAAAGTACGTCAGATGTAAGGAAATTAATGGCAGATGCATCCAGTAGGCGTGTTCACTTACTGCATACTATAACAGACGGCATACAACAGCAGGTGCATTATTTTATTACTTTGGGCTTTTCTAGTCTAATGATCTGTTTTATTTACATTTGTAAATATCTCTTTTTTTATTTTTGTGTAAGTACATCTAATAATAAGGGCACTGCAGACAAATGTTTATATTACTAACAGCTGTCCTTAATGGGAGGATGGTCGCCAAAAGTTTTGTATAGACAGACATACAAAATTATATACGTAATTATTACAATGACATTGCCATATATAGAATGGATATAAAATAATATAAAATTAAGAGATTAAACTCGGTTTTTTATTTAAAATTTTCATTTAAGACAAAAAAAAGGCTAGTGTGAAACACTCACACGACTTTCACTCACTCTAATTAATACAATTCAATCAAGAAATTCTCTTTATAATTCCAACGTTACAATTGTTTAGTTTGACTGGCCATAAAAAAAAGTTGGTGAGAATTTTACTAGTACATCTGAGAGCGGCCTTATGTGGGAGTGCCCTATGTCAAAAACTATCAAAACTTGTGCAAATTTAAATTTTAAACTATTTCACAGACCCCGCCAATCGCCCTCTAAAATAATTTTTTTTTTTTCAGAAAAATTATCCAAATAAAAATTAAACCATTATTATATATATGCAGCAAATATTACAAGTAAATATTTTTCAAAGTAAATCGTTATAACCGTGTTTGAGAAAATTACAAAAAAAAAATTCGAAAACCTATTATGGTGAAATCGTATTTTTAGTTAACCATTTTTCTCCAAATTTGGAATTGGAATTCTAGTGTGTATTTAATATTATGTAGGTAGTAAAAACCATACAGGGTAAAGCTAGGAGATATGACGCGGTAGGAGAGAAGACGCAGGCTTTACTTCTCTTGTTTGCCACCACGTGGCGTCAAGTAAGTTAGTCGAGGAGTAGAGAGATCCTGTGAAGCGAACATATTGCAAAATTCTTCAGTTATTTTGTGTGTTCTTCTGTGTTCTAGGAACATTTATACACATCAGCGTGTGTTTTCATAACTTGAATTTGTATAACCCTTAGTAAATTTTTTTATTTTTTTAAATACTACATTAATATTGCCATTGAAATGAAAGATTTCCAGCTGTCGTTAAAGTTGAACTCACTTTACCACAAGTTGACATAGTGTTAACCAAGTTTCATGTCGATCAGCCATGTTACCTTCACAGAGGAGAGGTCTCCTACCTATGGTGCGTCATCTACCCTACCTTTGTTTCTGGAATAAATGAGAATGTCTTTATTTTGAAAAATAACATTTTTTTTAGATAATAGTAGTTGACATATGTTTTATAAGATTACCTCTTTAATATATCTCCTATATTTTGATACAGGGCATAACTTTGAAATGTGCATCATCTCTCATAGCTTTACCATTATGTTGTGTGATACTTTAAAGAAAGCAACGCTACTGTTCCCCTCAGGAACCCCCCCCCCCCAATTCCCAAGGAAAATGATTCAAATAAAAGTGACAGATATGTAAAAATAACATTGTGAAAAGTGAATGAAATGAGAATGAATGAAGAAAAATGAAAATGAAAAATGAAGAAAAATGAATGAAAAGTGACAGTGTGAAAAAAAAGAAAAAAAAAAAAAATTAAAGTTTCGTAAATTTTTGTGTCTGACGCGGTGGTAGTACCTAAACGGAATTCAAGTTTGAACTTCCTGCGGCTTTTCGCTTTTTACTACACCCACACGCATGCACATACACACACACGCGCACAGACTATTTTCTAATAATCTTGTTTTTTTGAGACTCAGGAAATCTCAAAACGTGTATTTCCGGTGAAAACTTAATTTCAAAAATCTTGCACGACCGCAATACTTCCCCCTCTTACTAGTCATAATTTTTCTAGAATTTTTATTTTGATTCTTGCAAATACTGACTTCATCTAAGTGACAGATAAGATGTAATAGGTAAAAAAAAAAAAAAAAAAAAAAATTCAAACAAATATATTGACGTCAAGTAAAAATAAATAAATAATACTTGATAAAAATATACTGTTTTATAAATATTGCTAGTAAAAAAAAGGAAAAAAGTTATAACGCTATTGGTGAAGAAATGTTAGGAAGGTGAGTGAGGCAAAAACTGTCAATCAACTTGTCAAACACACTTCACTTCTCGACTCTATAAACATTTTTTCTAGTAAAAATATGATCATCTCCGGCAATCACTAACAGAATCAGTTAGTAGATTAGATCTATTGATCATCTGTTTTTTGCTGCTCATTCAAACGAAAACTGAACCCCCTAAATATGAAAATACAAGATATAGTGATAATTCTATATGAAAGGCTAAACCTAACTGGTGATGGAAATTGGAATAATTAAAAATACCCTAAAACTTTTTCATTCAAGAAATTACTAAATTCATTACCGTCTTTGAACTTCTTCTTCTGTAATATAGACAGCCAATACGTGAGTATACATAATTTCCTATTGATTTTCCTAACTGAAAAATAATGTCCTAGCTTTGTGCCATAATCCTCAGTAGCTGAGAATTTAAACTAAATTGCTCAGGGCAAAGCAGATAGGAATGGAGAAATGGTAGTTCTCTTTCTGCTTATAAGAACGGCTGTAATTAACAAATGGGTGGCAAACTTCGACACGAGGGAAAAGATGGCAATAAAAGAAATACATTCTAGAAACGAATAAATACCAAAACAATCCATCCCTGTGGATTCCCAGACATCATTCTAGCCCTAACCGGTAGGGTTCAAAAGTGCTATTTAAATATAAATCATATGGACTAGAACTGGCACAACAAAGCGTTCAACCTGAACCGAATCCAAACCTTTCAATCAAACATCCTCCGACATATCACAGATTGTCCCTATTATGTATCCAATCTCACCTTACTCACTGACCTTAACATTCCCCTCGTATCCACCCTTGCCTCATCTATCTACACCAGATTTCATTCAAGAATTCAATTTCACTCTAACCCTCTAGCCAAGGCACTCTCATCTCAAACCCTCCCAGGAAACACACAATGACGCTTCTTGAAGCGTCGATGGCCTCGCGACCTCATAATTACTTAATGGTATTCATCACTGGATGATACCATTCAAGACTATCAAGCCACATTTTCTTTGTATAGCACATTTACTTATTGTATTTGAATATGCAGTTGTAAATTTCAAATAAATAAACATACAAAAAAAAAAAAATATATAAATAACTCCTACATTGTGTTAGAATTTACAATTAGAATGAAGCAGGGTGGGCGGGGAGACTCCAACCCAGGCACTGCAGCCTACCTATTGAGGCTTATTGTGCCAACCCCCTAGTGCCTAGGATAGGAATCCTCTCCTCTTCATGAGGTCCAGGACCTTCTCTCCAACAGTCCTTCTTGTAGTATGATATTCTCCGATCTCAACGTGCCAAAGATCCGGTACCGCGACACAATCAAACAACAGGTGAGAGGCCTTCTCCTCCTCTTCCTGCACAAGGCCTCCGACTCAATTAACCCCACCTTGTGCAGATATTTTTTTAACCTACCATGCCTTGTACACAGGCCCGCTATGAGACAAAACTGATGCCTGCTTAAACCCAAGGTTTCTCTGGTTCTTCTCTTACACAGACCTGGCATAACCATTTTACATAGTGTTAGACAACAGGGAAGAGAACAATTAAACTGCGATGGGATCCAACAATTGCTATATTCAAGATAACGTGGCAAAGGATCGGCTGATTCGTTTAAAGAGGCTGTAGTAGCAATAGACTAAATTTGTATGTAGTGAACTCTTGGTTCTGTTTCGATAAATAATCTGAATTCATCCACTGGTATGGCGAACTGCTTCTAGCTTAAAGTCGCTTGCGCATAAGGGGATTCGAACACATTCTAGCTTTATTGTTTAATTTTATGTTGAAATCCAAAGACTTTTTTTAATAGTTATTGACTTCTTATGATGCTTAACAGAGTTTAAAATCGTTAAAGCTCGATTTCTATCAAGAAATAGTTCGGAAAAGACCTCTTTGTACCTAAAAACAAGACAAATCCTTAAGGATCAAAGTAATTCAATGTAACAATGTATTTGTGGGCAGTAAAGTAATTATTTAAACTTAAATCCAATTATAAGTATCTCTAAACTGTCATGATACTTAGTATTATTAATAAATGCGGATGAAAAACAGAAAGATATATATGACTGAATATAGTAAAAAGCCCAGACACTTGGCAAAAAAAAAAAAAGGCTGGGGGGAAGAAAGCTATTAATTATATCAGGAACTTCTAATGTCAATAATGTAAGATCACTATCACAAACCATCAGTCGTGATGTCCAATTTCCAGGCACAGATCCAAACAAATACATACATACAAACACACACGCGCACACACACACACACACACATGCACACCCTTCTCTTTAATACACTTCCCCCAAAAACTTACTGGAAGCCTTCCTTAGTATATCCTTAAAGTAGGAAGGGGGGATAGAATACTCTATTTCCAGAACTACCCCTCCTCCACTATCATCATAAAGTAATGGGCGGGATGACGCTGATAGCAAAAGAAAAACCTATTGGAGAATCTCCAAAATCAATGTGTATAGGAGTCTTTTACCGACACTTTCACTCCTGGGAATTCCTCCCGCACAGTTTTCCTACCCCAATACACTGAAGTTCAAGATTATGTCATTAAATGTGACAACCTTTTTTTTTTTTTTATTTTCCTTTATCACTTTTTTGTGTGTGTGTATGTGTAAAATATTGCTTTTTAACGAGCTACAAAATGTTACAAATAATTCATTTCTTTATTTATCTATGGAAAAAATTAGTGTTCCAGACGTGGTCTTAGTAGGCTGAGTAAGGTGCTTGGAAAAAAGAGCATTAATTGCAATAATATACCAATTGATCACTGAACCCGATTTGCTATGCTGCATCTCAAGTAGAGGATAGTTTATATTTTTGAGCATAGTAAGAAATAACTTGCCAGTAAGATAAAAAGCCTGCCATGAACTAGTCAAACGAATTTCCCCATCTTTAATTATTATGATTTTAACAGACTAATTTTTCTTAAAACTTGCAATATATTTACTAAACGTTTGTTGAGTTAGCATTCAGCTCCCGCTGTCACAAACCCGTAAGCATAAACTTTGTAGTTTAAAATTTAAACCACTAACTCGTAAATATCCCAGAACACCATAAAATCAATTTTCTTCCCAGGAAAATGTTTTAAATAAATGTTATGGGTTTTTTATATATCTGTACAATGAACATACAAAAGTTTTTAAAGACCAACGTTTTGAGTAAATTTCCAAGAAAAACATGAAAAATTCGAAACAAAAATTCAATAAAGTAGTTTTTCTGGTTGATATATTTTGTCTGTAAACCTTTCAAAAACCAATAATTGCCGCCACAAATTTATCCCCATCCAAGATCACACAATTGATTGAGGTTTTAAAGGAGCAATTCAAGCCATTTTTGCTAGTAGTACATTGAATTAGGAGCACTATCCCTCCTTGCCTCTTCCTTTAATCGTTTGAAGAATATAGAACAATTCCGCGACATATCTGTGAAGAGAACAAGCCTAACCATTGTTCTACAGTACAATGACAGAAGCTAACCCGCTTACACGATGATTCCTGGGTTAGTACTTGTCCTAACCATCAAACCTACTTCTTGCAATCGTCTTCCAACAGTTTTACAGAGCTCACGTTGACTCCCTGAGCTTGTAATAAGTTATCCCTGAGCTCTATAGCTCTATAGCTGTAAGAAACCAACTGCGTAGAATTGAAAGCCAAAAGAAATCCACGTCTGGCTCTCTCCTACAGTTTTCCTAAAATGTAAGATTGCTCGAATGAATCGCAGAACAAGACGAAACTAAAGCGACTGCTTTAACGGAATCCTCAAAAGAAATAAACATTTTTCTATTAATTAGTTAAGCAAATAAAGTAATTTAATGATAAAATTAAAAAATAATGTGGAATTAAAAAAACAAAAAAAAAACATTACTTATGATGTCTGTCCCTTATGACCAGAAAGTGACAAATTAATTTCTCCACATATTTATATGAAAAATTTGACATCTCTTACTCTTGCAGCTATAAGAGAAGGCAAAACTAAAAGAAAACAATGACTAAGTAATGCCTATTTTTTCAGGCAGGCTTAACGTCCAACTACCAAATTAGATGTCGTGGACGGGGGCAGAAGCACTTACTTTACTATTAACATGTTTTAAACAAATATAAAATTTAGCAGTTATACGCTGGACTCGAACTGGGGACCTCCCACTTACAAGTCCATGCTCATAACCACTACACCATCACCCGCCCCAACAATGACTACAAGCGCGTAATTGGTTTATGTATTTCATTTTTATCTACTGTAAAAAGAAATATTGCATTTGTATATTAATTCCAAACTTATAAATTTGGACTCTTAACACTTACTTAAATTAGTTAAGTTTAATAACTATTTAAATCTGAAACATTATTTTAAGAAAAATGGATGGGAAGAAACTACAATGAAGCATTTCAATATATCGTACGTTTCCGTTGCCAATTTACTGATATTCTAAGTAAAACTAAATAAGTTAGAGCACAATCAGGTAGTTTAAAGCGTTTAAGCTACCAAACCTGGCTATGTCTACTAAGGAGTTGTTAGAATTTGTACGCAACTTCTATTACGTGAAATTGTAAGTTCCGGTAATGTAAATGATTTATGCAACTTAAAAGTACAGTTTCATTACATTTTTTTGAAGAAACTACTTGGTAACCGAATGTTGAAAAATACTGTAGAAGATCGCATCCACAAACAAATTTTCATTGAATCTCATTTCCTCGACATACAATGAACAATGAAGGGCAGAAGCCCATGTAGCCTGATTCAGGAAGCAGAAAACAGAAAAGAAACTTTCATAAAGAGAAAAAGGAAGAAAGTAACGAAAAAAAAGAGAAGAATTCTGGCAGTTAGCCATTTAGCATCGTCTGCACACATTATGTTACAATATAAATTCTTTGGATGCCTGTTTTTAGCAGGCCTAGAATCTTATTTTTATCATAAATCTTAATTATTATCGCTTAATAATTATCATATTGATTAGTATGATTTTTGCAAAAAGATATTTTCTGGGGCAATTTATTGCCACTTGGAGTTGTAAACCATAATACTCTATTAAAATCCAATATATTTACTTTCTCTGTGTTTTCGAAGTATACATTTAAACAGTTTAAGTATACATTTAAACATTTAAGCAAAATCATCTTCAGCTGAAGCAATACTGATCTGATCATCAGCAAATTGTAAATAAATTATAGATAATGTGGTCCCCACTTTCACGACCATTCTTCTCCGTCCACATTTCTTCTTCTATTCAGCAATAATATTTTATAATAATTATTAAAAAGACTAGGTGGCAGGCAGGATCCTTGCTTAAGTCATTTTTATTGCAGGAAAGAAATCCATTAGGACACACCAACCTTTACGACACAAAAATGCTTTTTGTACAAGTTCATGATGGTCCGAATCAGGTATCCATTAACACCTAGTACCTTAATAAGCACCTCTCATGACTTAGCGGCAAATTCTTATTTTAGTTAAATAAAGCTCAGTTGAATCAATTAGAAATTACAAGGATTTCATGCTCCCTTTTTTTTCTGGAACATAAACGAAATCAGCCCCTTAATGAGACGATGGGAAGGTCTATTTATCACTACTTCCCAAATGCCTGAGAAATGGATAATCAGCCTTTTCAAAATTATTCTAGAAGGTAAAGGATAAAAAACCTCATATTAATTTGCACAGAATTTCATATTTCATATTTCCTATCAAATAACACATACACACACACACACACATACACACACACACACACAGAGAAAAAAAAAGTCCGATATTAATAATAAAATTGGCCATCGATTACGTAAAAGATAAGGTATATATACTATAATATCAAAGCTTACATAATGACGTCACTGGGGAAAAATATTTTTCAGAGAAATTCTTTTATTAAAAATAAATTGGTAAACATAATAATTTCTTTTTTTTTTCTTTTTTTTTCTTAACGAGAAACAAGTTAATTAATTTTTGATCTTTAATTTGTAGAGAAAAATTAATTATATAATTAACTAACCTCAATGAAATATTGAAAAGGGTTTATATGAAGATAAAAATTTTCATTTTTAATTAAATTATATTCTAAAAAAAAAAAAATCAGTAACGCTATGACAATGAAATCTGAATATAAAAAAAAAAAATAAATAAAAAAAAAAAAAATAGAATTACTTTGCTTGTTAAAATTGAACGGAAAAATAAAATGATAAAGAAGACTGACTGAACATCATGACGTCATTGAATTATATCAAAACATTAATATATCCGTTAAAACAATAGTTTTTCATTAATATATTCTTATTAATTTCACCTTACACCCGAGAAGGTGGTAAATAGTATTACGATTGTGACAAATTTTCGAAATCGAGCAGGCATTAACCGGAAGTACATAATATTTTCATGTCCCTTGAGTATGAAAAATAATTACTTCAAATCCGCTGTATCTAGGATATGTTTGACCTATTGTTTTCGCGTATTGCCGCCAGATGCTAATTAGAGTTAATAATGTTACTTTTACACACTAGTGAGAAAAAGTAATGTGTAACTCGCTAGTGAGAAAAAATAGAACTTTAGCCACTGAATTTAGTAGAAAATTTGTAACATTGACCGGTTGAGACAGCGTCAGTGGTTTGCTAAAAACCGATGTTTCGCCCATCAAGCAACTTCTTGAACGTCAATAAGGCAAGACGCTGTCTCAATCCGAAAACTAAGTGTTTTTTAATGAAAATAGCCGCGGGAACCTAAAAGATCAATGTAACATTATTCAACTGTTGTAGAAAAAAATGATTTTTAGCGATTGACCTGATCTGTATGTATGTGTGTGTGTTAACAAAATATCTCAAAAAAGAAAAACGCATGAAGCTCCAAACTTGGTATTTCGTCTAGGTGCACTATCTCTGCATCTGACACGAAGGGTTTGGGCAAAATTCATTAACCGGAAATTCAGCGATTTTACTGAATGGTTTGTTTTTTTTCAGTTTTTCGCAAATTTCTCAAAAAAGGTTTTAAAATTTCTCATTTTTATTTGAAATACTTTCCCAAGGAGTTTTTTGGAGGTTCTGGAACAGTAATATTAAGTTCCCCATTAAAGGTACCACTATAATATAATATAGTGTTAAGCAACAATATAGTATAATATATATCAAGCAAAGGACTCCTTCAAGGCTGTTGCATGTCGCCGGTCTTCTTCAAGATTTATCTCGACATGAGTTTGAAAGAGTGGACTCGGAAGTGTAGCAAAATGGGAATCCAAATAGGAGAACTATATCTCTGTAACCTATTCTTCGCTGACGATCAGGTTCTGATTGCACAAGATGAGAAAGATATAAATTATATGTTGAGGAGGCTAAAGGAAGAATATGCAAAGTGGGGTTTGGAAATTAACTTAGAGAAAACAGAATACATGACGGCAAACCCTGATAACGAATGTATGATCGGGGGCCACAGATTGAGAAAAGTGCTGAATTTCAAGTATCTTGGTTCCTATTTCCAAGTAAGTGGATGGCGCGTCGGTTCTGGATATAGAAAAACTGGTGACCAGTGCGAGGAAAGCCATTGGCATGTTGAACCCTACCTTATGGAGCAGCAATATCCAGATGAAGACCAAGCATCTAATAATAGATGATTCAATAGACCAGAGCATACTGCTCTATGCTGCGGAGATCTGGACTATTAGCAAGAAATTGCAGAAAAAAATAGCTACGATAGAAATGGATTTCAGGAGACGGTAGGCCAAGAAATCTCGCACTGAAAGAAGAAGAAATTCTCAAATAAGAATTGCAGAAAGAGAGAGAAAAATCAGTGCTAGAAGAGATCGATCGATCGCAGGAAACTGGCTTGGTACGGCCATCTGAAGAGAGCAGAGTGCCCAAAGCAGTGCTAGAATGGAACCCCTTTAGGACGGAAAAGAGGCAGACCCAGAAATAACTGGAGGATTGGTGTGGAAGAGATAATGGCTGGGAAGGGACGACTCTGCGAACAATAGATCAATGGATAGGGACAAATGGAGGCGCAATATTGATGTATGATTGGTCTGTAAAGTCGTAAGACATAAGTGAATGGGAGGAAACATATAGTGGACCCTCATACTTGAGGAAAACCCCTTAAAAAAAATTATAGTTAAGCCTAGCAAATACGATGTTATAGGGTAGGGATTAACTCAGTGGTTAGCGTACTGGACTCCAACGCAGAGGACCCGGGTTGAGTCCAGCTGTGCAGCCCTTAGATTTTTTTCTCCATAGGAGCCCCTACAGCTCACTGTCCGGTGATGACAGTGTTGTCTGTAACGAGAGAACACTGTCCGGAGGCCGGTAGTCCACTGAGAAGGCTCCGAGCGCCAATGACCATAGATGTTGACGCGCCTTAAATTAAAAAAAAAGAAGAAAAAATTGAAGAAAACTGGTTAACTGAAAATGCGACTTTACAGAATAGGTTTTTGAGATTTGGGGGGGGGTGGGGATTTTATCGAAAACCATATAACAGATTTCCTTTAAACTTTCAATGCTAACTGCAGAGTTATAAACTATCATTTTTATTCGAAACATTTTTACTAAAGAAGTTATTTTAGACGCGTTTGGAGGGGAGGGTGCTTGTCAGTTAGGTTTAAATTTAAACTATACAAGCTTTGTTGGTTTTCTGACAGAATGCGCTCCAGCCAATTCCGCTAATTATACTCGAATAACAATTACCACCTTGGCAGGTACTTGTTTTTATATTTATGTCATGTTACCTTTATATTTCTGTTGGAACAAATCAGTAAAATTTAATGTTTAAAGAAACTATCATTTTATATAGGTATAATTCGTATTAACAACATAAGAGAAAAGTGAGTAAGTATTTTACAACAGATTTTGTTTTAATATATCTTTCTGACCAATAAAGAAAGAATAAACTTATATATGCTAAAAATGTGAATAATTTTATACAGTCTTTAACTTGTTATGGCGGAAAACCCTGTCTCCGATTTAATTTTAATCTATTGTCGCCAATGGTCATCATAATCATACTTGACAGGAAATGCACTAGATGATTTATAATAACTGATATTGTACGTATATCACAAACGATTACCCCAATTATGTTTAGAATTAGCAATTAACCATAATGGATCATTTACATATGTTAATTGGTGATATTAGCATTTAATAATATTAATAATTTATATACTTATTAATCTCAATATTAATTAGTAAACTAGATTATATTGAATATTTCCCAATAGCAGATTTTCCTTATAAATAAAATCATTCAATTTTTTTTTTATTTTTTATTTTTAATTTCGACTATTTCAGAGCAATTTCTCGTTTCATATAATAAAAGTTTTTGACCCCCAAGTTCTTCATTTCTACTTATCCAATGCATCAGTTGGAAAAGCCAGCTGGTGTTGTGAAAGTTATTGCATTGCGTAGTAAGATTTACTGGCTGGGTGTTGGGTATAAGGCTATCAGAGATCTTAAGAAGAAGGGGGAAGAAAGGGTGTACAGATTAGAGAGTGGAACTACTATAAATACAAAATATGTTGAAGGGCTCAATTTACGACAGAACTACTAAAAGATCATAAAAAAATGTGAAATTAAATTTTTGCCAACCTTTGGGGAAGATTTCCATAAAAAATCTTTATTGAATTGTTGAAAAAAGGAGAGTTGGTATGTCTATTACACACGGAGTAGCGCAAAAGTTACAAAAATCTTACTTCCAGATGCTTGCTCCAGATAAAATTACCACAGCATGAGTATGCTAGATATAATACTCTAGGCTGTGAGTTTGTCTGTACATTAGTTTTTACGACATATATATTAAAGGTCGACAAATATCATCTTTTGCTTCCTACTGGAAGACGGAGTATAACATGGAATTCTGATGTCAGCAGAGCTCAAAAGCGATTATCGATTTGAAAATCAAATTGATAATTTGACATAATGAGTCTTCCGGGTTTAGGCCGCAACTCCTCAGGCATGGTTTCCCCCTTTCATTTGAAATATCCCAGGATAGTTACCGCTTTAGATTTTAGACTAATAATGGGTAGGAATCGATGCTTGGGCGGCGCTTAATTGCTCTTCCTTGTCTGGATGCACGTGATTGGCCACAGTATGACGAAGTCTAAGCCTCCTTTACTACAGCCTTCTTTTGCTGAAGGCATTAGCAATGAGACGGAAGATTTTGATCCATTCATCCATTAACCACTCACAACACGTTTTATTGTTCCTAATAATATTTATATAAACGGAATGATCGGCAAATAATTTTTTTGGGGCAAATATATAACGATCAAATTGATAGATCTTCATTTCTATATACGAGGATCTTGATTCAATAAATTTGTATTGATTATAAATAAATCGATTTTTGAGCTACAATGATTTGAGCACGCGAGTGTTGGAACTGTCCATAACATTATTCAGAATAAGCTGCAGTAGAAAATTTGTGCGAGATGGGTTCCAAGACAACTTACGTCTTCAAAGAAACCAAAAAAAAGTAGGGTGGGAGATCCTCCCACATCCTCCCTTCAGCCTCGTCATCGCCCCATCGGACTTCATTTGTTTTAACCCCTTAAACAGGCTCTACGTGGGAAACATTTTCAATTCAATGAAGAAGTTAAAAATCAGGTTCAATAGTGGCTTCGAGATCAGCCCAAAGAATTTTATGCTAGGAGCATACATAAATTAAAAGAACGACGGGACAAGTGTATAAATGTTGCTGGAGACTATGTTGAAAAGTAGCCAAAGTTTTGTATTGATTAAATAAATAGTTTTTGAGCTACAGCGATTTGTCTCGTTACTTACTGAATTACCCTTGTGTAATATATATAAATATACAGCTGAGCTAGCCCTACACGGGAACAGTTTACGACGAGTTTACAACCAGTGAACAACCTTCTCTCATCATTCAGCCAGTCTGTCTCTTCATTATTCACCTGCTACCTAATTTCTATTTAACTGTAAAGTCCTTGCAATATGTGTGCCTATTCGTTATGCAGTGTTCAGCATATCTAAAACCCATTCTCTCTCCTTCTCACATCCATTATACCAGCCATTACTGTTGCTCAAAAGTGACTAAAAGTAATATCATTCAACTCAACATCTAGCAGCAATACGCAAAACAAGAACGTATTTCAAAATAAATCCCAGTTAGCAACGATTTGAGGTTATAAAAAAAAAAAAAAGAACAAAAAAAAAAAGAACAGGTATTAAAGAGACGCGAGTATTTGACTTCAATAATTAAAGTACAATAATTAAAGCATTACTTTACACACTTAATGCAGTCAATACTAGTGATATTGAGCAATTCGTCTCATCTACTCTCTCTTTTCCAGATTTACTTTGTCTATGTAATAGAATCCGAAGAGAGGGATCTAAAGCAGAGAGAAAGAGACACACACAAAATTGAGATCTCACTCGCTACTTAGGCCTCTTAGACTCTAGTGAGTCTCTCTTAGACTACAGTGGGAGACTCTGTTTAATACAGCTGCGCTAGCTCTACAGGGGACAGTCTTTAAACAGTTTGTACAGCAGTTACAACGCGTCAGCAATCAACTGTCGTGTAAAACCGTCTCTTAAACCAATATAATGGGTATGTGAAGGAGTTTATAAAAATAAATAAACTGGAAATAATGATGAACAGTGTATAATCAAGAAGTAACACAAACTGCCAGGGCTTTACAGGATTATAGAAAATGATAGCGAGAGATTTAGAGTGAGTGAAGAGAAAGGTAGTAGCTGGTTGCTGATGCGTTGAAACTGCTTTATAAACTGTTCTAAAGACTGTCCTCTGTAGGACTAGCGCAGTTTTATTTAAACAGAGTCTCCCACTCTAGTCTGGCCTAAGTTGCGAGTGAGATTCTCCATTTTTGTGTGTGTCTCTCTCTCTCTGCTATAGATCCCCTCTCTTTGGATCCTATTAAATCTATGTTCTTTTATTTATTACTTTATTTTTACATATTTATGTAATTTTGTTTCTTTTATATATTGTCACACACATTCTCCCATCTATGTATAACTAAATGTAACAATAAAATAAATGTAAAATCGATATAAAATAAATAAATAAATAAATAAAAATAAACAAAGAAAAAAAAACGAAAAACATAATATATGAAAAAATACAAAATAATAAACTGTGATAAAGTTGAACAATTTATAGATACCAGATAAAATGCAATAAAGTATAATATAATAAAAGAAGATGAGATAGGCTAGACTATTGAGTTAAATTGTAACTGGTAGGTAAAGAAAGAATCAAGAGTAATTGAGTGAAAGACAGGAAGTCAGATATAAAAGCGCTGATTATAAAGGTTTTTAGTGGAGAAGAATAAGGTCTATCCAAAACAAATTAAGACAGATTTGTGCAAAGATACAGTAATCTAGTATTTTATAGTTGTAGTATGGGCATACTTTTCATATTCATGACCGGTTTTCGGATTTTCCCATCCATCGGCAGAGCAAATTTATGTAAAGAGTTTACATCAATTTCATGTTTCTGTTCCACACCACATTTGTTGGCTTGTTGTTTCAAAATGTAGAAAAATATATACTGAAGTGGTACTTTAGTGGATAGGGGAACCCAGAACCCCCCAAAAAATTAATTTTACCGAGAAAATGTTACAAATAATAGTGATTATGTATTTATGTTGTAGCTAGTATACCAAGTTTAAAGCAAATCGTTTGAAACCGTTTGCCAAAAAAAATTGAAAAAAAACCCTAAGTAAAGTCGTACTTCCCAAAGATAGATACCGACCAAACCTTGATGTCAGTTAGATGGTGGTAGCTAAACAGAATACCAAAATTGAAATTGCCGTGGTTCAGTACTCCTACAATGGTCAAAAAGATGGATGACTACCCATCCAATTATTCTGACACGATGACGGACATCGATGGGGAACTGGACACGGATTTTTCTGAACAGTCTTTCAAAATGGGCAACAAGAGAACTAAAAAGAGGAAATCAACTTCAAATTTACAAGAAACGTTGAGGCCTTTTTTAGTATCAACCAAGAGGGGAGAAAACAAATAGAATCAAATCTGGATGAAGCAAGTTTAAATCAATCTAGTGTAAGTAACCAGAATTCAAATAAAACCTTAGGCTCTAATATAAATAACTCTTTTAAATTGTTATTTTGGAATGTTCATGGGTTCAAAAATTTTCATACACATTTTGATTCATTAATGGATTATGAGATTATTTGTTTGAGTGAAACCTGGCTGGTAGCTCCATTAACAAATCCCCCATTAATATTAAAAGAATATAATCTGTTTCATTCTAATGCATTAAAAGAAAAAAGTAAAGGTAGGCCAAGTGGGGGGCTGATGATTATCTGTCATAAACGTTTGAAAAATGTGGAAATACTCGACTGTTCGGAATGGTGGATTTTTATAAAGATTTCTACGTACCCCCTGCATACAATTATTGGTTCCGTCTATTTTAAGCCGGATTTAGATATTAACCCTGTTTTAGAGAGTTTTCTTGAAGTTTTGGAGAATATAAAAAATAATCATACTGATTACGTCTTTATAATAGGGGGTGATTTCAATTGCAGAATGGGTAATATGGATCAGAATATTAGAGAGTTTACTTCTCATTCCCGAGTATTAACACATAGAATTAGTCTCGATCATGTACATTCAAAAAGGGGTGCTACATTATTAAATTTTTTTGATGAAGAATCGTTTATTTTGCTTAACGGAAGAACAGTTAGTGATCATCCCGCACACTTTACCTACGTAGCATCAGTTGGTAAATCAATCATTGATTTAGTTTGGGCAGACATTAATAGCCTACCATATATCCGAGATTTAAAAGTACTTGAGACGATATCGAATTCTGACCACTTTCCGGTTGAGTGTTCGTTGTTACTTGATTGTCATTTGGTAACACCCCAGAAAAGTAAACCAGAAGTTCAAATTTTTGAAAAGTTAATCAAATGGAATCCCACCCTTGCCAAATCGTTTCATGACTCCATGAGTAAATCTAGGAATATAGCTTATGTCTTCGAAGACAAAAACCCGAATGATATTAACGATCATTTAATTAAAACAATGAAAGATATTGCTTTCTCACTGAATATGTTTAAAAATAGATCAGTTTGTGTTAATAATAACTATAATAGAAAATTCAAGAAGCCTTGGTTTGATTTTGATTGTTTTAATAGTAGAAAAAATCTTAGAATACTGTATAGAAATGTTAAGAAAGCTAAATATGATACTAAAATATTACATTTGTATCTTAAAGAAAAGTATACTTATAGAAACTTACTTAAAGCCAAAAAACAAGAGTATAATAACTTGATTACTTTAGAATTATCAAATTGTGCAAATATTAAGTCTTTTTGGCAAACGGTAAACAAATTAAAGTTTAAAAATATAAATGGAACTAATACAATTCCTATTAAAGAATGGGACGATTATCTCCGTCTACAATTTCCAATTAAAAATTTAGTCACTAAATATTATTTTGATGTGTGTCATCCTTTTCTAGATCAACCTATTACTAAATCTGAAATCTTACAGT
The DNA here is from genome assembly GCA_011037195.1 of Triatoma infestans. Classification (NCBI taxonomy): domain Eukaryota; kingdom Metazoa; phylum Arthropoda; class Insecta; order Hemiptera; family Reduviidae; genus Triatoma; species Triatoma infestans. Next base: position 27,497 of record JAAEAF010008089.1, read on the forward strand.
CGATTATGAAATCAAAAGCAGGGAAATCGGCAGGCTTAGATGAAATATCATATGATTTTTATAAATGCTTACCTGAAAACTGGTTGTTATTTTTAGAAGTTTTGTTTAATAAAGTTTTGGTAACAGAAATAATTCCTAAGAAATGGACAGAAGTTGTTATGATTATGATGCATAAAAAAGGAGATAAGTCACTAGTTGAAAATTACAGAGGCATAGGTTTAGTTAACTGTATAGCTAAGTTGTTCACACAAATAATATTTTTCCGTATGTATGAGTTGTCGGAAATTAATAACTTTTTACCAGAAAGTCAGAATGGGTTCAGAAGGAATAGAGGGTCCTTGGATGGTGTTTTTATTTTAAACTCTATAATAAATATTCATTTTGGCCTACGAAAAAAGAATCTTTATTTGTTATTTATAGACTTTAAGCAAGCCTTTGATTCCTTAAATCACCATATTCTGTGGACTAAACTAAAGCAACTCGGATTTTTCGGTAAAATGTTCAGAATAATTCAAAAAATTTATAGCATGTGTACGGTAAGAATTAGAAGTAACAACAGTCTGACTTCTCAACTGAAAATTTCCCGAGGCGTAATTCAAGGGGAAATTTTAAGCCCGTTACTTTTCAACCTATTCATTAGCAATATGGAGGAATATTTTAGAAGCAATGGAGCCACCGGAATAAAAATCGATAATAACCACGATATTATTTCACTAGGATATGCTGATGATCTAGTTATCATGGGTGACTCATATACAGACATTAAAAAGAAGCTGGACCTACTATATCTGTATTGTATAAATAATTAATTAACGGTGAATGTTAGCAAAACAAAAATTCTAAAATTAGGTTTAGGAAGAGAACCCAAAAACAAAGGAAATTTTATTTCAATAATCAAGAAATAGAAAAAGTAAAACAATTTGACTACTTAGATATAACTTTTTCTCGGTCTGGGCAATTTACCGATACTGTAACTTCCTCGATCGCTAAAGCGATTGCGGCAACAGAAACAGCAATAAATATTCTTTGTAAAGGAAAATCTAACTCCTGGAAGTCTAGAACGTATTTATTTCAGTCTTTAGTGAAAAGCTGTTTACTATATTGCTGTCCTGTATGGGCATTGAGGCATGGCGATCAATTGGAAAAAGTACAAACGAATTATTATAAACGTTTACTGTGTCTCCCGCGGACCACACCAAATCACTTAATTAGATTGGAGACTGATCAGTTAAAACTTTCATTTAATATTTTAAAATAAACTCTTCATTGGATGTTTAAAATCAGTAATTCAGCCGAAAATAGTTTTCTATATCTCTGTTTTGTGACCCTTGTAAATTATAGTGAACTTAAACCAGGGGAGATAAAATATAATTGGTTTTTACAAGCCAAGGAATGCCTGAAATGCATTCCTATGGACGATTTAGGTCCTTTACAGGAGCTGGTCAAAGTTAAGAGAAATATTAAAACAACTTTAGAAAGATACAAAAATTATTTAATTCAAGTCGATTTAGAAAGAGTCTCAAAATCATCTTTTAATATATTTTGGAATAATGCAGCATTGTTGAATGAAACCCAGAAATATCTTCAGAGCTCTATTCCTTTCAAATTTATCAAAATTTACGCCCAAATAAGACTTTCTGGCCCTTATCTTATCAAACTTACATTTAATAAAATTACCTATAAAATTAATCCAAAAAACCTTTGCCTTTTATGTAATTTAAACGAACCTGAAACTTTAACACATATATTTATAAAGTGTCCATTATATAAGCTATTTAGAAAACAATTAAATATAATTGTAGAAAATAATGCCAATTCTGAATTTACAAATCTGTTTTATAATACTCCTGTTGAACATACAATATATCGTACCTATAAGTTTCTTGAAAATGTGTTGAAATTAAGAGCCTTTGCTCTATATGAGTGATCAGTTATAATTTCATTTTGTTATGTGTAAGTTAATATTTATTTAATTTTATTTAGTTTATTTTAAGTTCCCGGCTTTTGGTTTTTGTGTTGTGATTAATATATTATATTAGGAAATGTTTGCCATAGTACTAAGTAGCAGAACTCCATTTGTAACAGGTTTTACCTTTGTACAAATTTGAATAAATAATAATAATAATAATAATAAATTGCCGTGGTTTTTGACATATTTTGTTCACACACATACATACATACATTTTTCGCAGTAATCTGGAATATAAAAACATCTGCTTCCAATAAAAATTCGATTACTGAATTTTGCAATGATCGCAATATATCACTATGAGGAAGAAACAGTGTTGCCAGGTATAGGGGAAAATCCCTCTTGTAGGGAGATTTAAGGTACTAAAGGGATTAGATTAGATTAGATTCTAACGGGGGAATTGGCTCTTCAGCCTACGCCACCGCGACACCCCAAGGATCTATTGTGGCACCCCCCCTAGTTGGAGACCCTCTCCCGATCCTGTCCTTAGCCGGACTATGGAATTGGGGCGGGGGGCTCCCAGGTGGTCAATCAGAGCACCCTCTCGAGTCCTGCTTGCCTTAAAAGACTTAATAGGTCCGAGAGAGGGCCCAGGCTGAGGCTTGTTGGCACCAGCTTCTCTTTACCAAAGAGGCGGTACCTTAGCCTGACCAGCCCCTCGCACTGACAAATCACGTGCAGCGACGTCTCCTCTTCTTCCTGGCAAAACCACACATGCTATCCGTTGCCAGGCCCATGCAATGCATGTGCTTATTTAGTCTACAATGGCCAGTGAGATCGCCATCTGCTATCCTTACGGCCACCCGGCCTAATTGGAGTAATTCCGCAGTTAGCTTGGGCGAGTGGCTATGGATAAACGCTGTCGCCTGCCTCTGGCCTGAAGTTTTGACCCACCATTCCCTTGCACTCCACCATATCTTAATGGATGCACTCCTGAGGCATCTTGAGACGCCACAGAACGGCTCCGGCCCGATAAGAGCTCTGATTGAACCCTCCTGGGCCAGGCGGTCCGCCGCCTCATTGCCCCCATGACCCGAGTGCCCAGGTACCCAAACCAGGAAGACCTTATTGTAGCTACTAATTTCCCTGAGTGCACCTAGGCAATCCCACACCAGCCTTGAGCTGGTCTCCCACGAGTCAATTGCCCGCAGAGCAGCCTGGCTATCCGAATAAATGACGACTTCTGGAGTTATACACTCCCCGTCTTCTTATTTCGGCGGCGCAGATAATGATCGCGACTAGCTCCGCCTGAAAGACCGTAGCTAGCCTTCCCAGGCTCACCGAGATATTACATCTCGGATGAGCCCCGTACACGCCGGCTCCCATTCCATCTTCCATCTTGACCCGTCCGTGTACCACATCGATTCGCCTGTAATCGGCGGCCCGTTCTTCCATGCCCCTCTGTATAATATCAGAACTTTGAAGGGTTTATGGAAGTCGTACCTAGGAGTCATTATATCCGTAGGCAGACCCAAAATCGGATCCGCCTTCAACTCCTCCCATAGGACTAAAGGGATTAAGGGATTTTTCTTTGTAAATGTGTAAAACGTAGGGAATATTCACAGTACTTTAACTGCACAAAATAATTTTTTTAAATTCAATTTTTTTTTTTTTTTTGCATGGAGGACATCCCTGTTTGAATATGAGCATGAGTAAGTGGTATTGTAAACATAGTCACATGGAGTAGGACTATTCCATACAGTCGGATATTCCCCTCTTTTTAATTTCGTTACTTTGGAGAATCAGAGCATATTGCTCAATAGGTTTGTTCATGCATATATTAGTCATTAGTCTTGTAGTGTTGTTTGCAACTGCAACTCACGTACCGTTTGATTGACCTATCGCTAAAGTAATATATTTTTCTTTAGTTAATAGCTGAGTCTTTTACTATACTTCATTAGAAAGTGTTAATTGTTTGTTCTTAAGTGTAGGCTAAAGTGATTAATGTAGATTAATATAAATGTGGAAAAAGTGGATGACATCGAAAAAGTTTAGAGCTTTGGAGATCATGTTGGTTACTAGGATGATATTTATTATGGTAAACAATTTTTGTAATAAAATGTTATTTAAAAATATATTCTGTAATAGTACCGCAAAGAAATAGCAGAGAGTAGTCTCTGTTAACCAGAGATGGCCTCTCTTTTCTCTGCTGTATCTTTGCTGTCGGGTTGTTGAGGAGAGAAATTAGGTTTGATTAAACCTACGAGATATGAAAACACTAATATAATGTAGCTAAGTTTACACTAACTGCACTGTACTTTATAATAAAAATGACAGAATGAATGGTGAGAGTAAAGATATGACACGATGCGATGTACAGTTGTATGGTTGTATCTGATAGATTTTTTTAGATAGATTCCCACTGGCTTATATACACAGGTTCTCCCACTCTAGCCTGCCTAAGTCAGAGAGTAGTCTCTGTTAACCAGAGAGGGCCTCTCTTCTCTCTGCTGTATCTTTGCGGTATTATTACATATTCATATCATATCAAAATTCCTAAAAATTTAAGTCTATAGGAATTTTTCAGAGAGTGCGAGGGCATTTTCATTGACAGGGTAAAATTTTGAATTTTACATTAAGAATAAAAGTTAAATATAGAGCTAGCTTTACAAAGAAATCCAGGCACTGTTTGGCTAAGATAAGATTTTAATATTTTTATGAAGTAATTATTAAGTTTAAAATACTTTGGCCTAAAAACAAATCTTTTAATATTTTTTTTTTTTACTTAAAAGACCAAACGACAAAACATAAATGTTCGTATGACTATGATTTATTATAGTTGAGAAAGTACCCTGGAAAATACAAAAATAGATCCTAAACTGACATGTCTGGAAACTATTAGTTAGATAGCATGTCAAAACAGTGTTTTATATAATATTTCAATGGAATAAATTGGTACATACAAGGATGAAATCTGTTTACAATTAGCTGTAGAATTAGAACAAATACGTATAAGATGAACAAGAATATAGAAAGTTTCTAATCTTGTTATGTTTATTAATAATTTGGTAGGAATGTTCAAAAGCGAATGATTGATTATGGTTATTTATAAAGGAGCTCGATTAATACTAGGAAAAGGACAATCTTAAAAACTACGGAAACGTTCGAATGGCTTCGTATTGTTAACACAAAAGATAAAGAACAAAGTTAGTAAGCACAGACTTAATCCGACTAAGTTTTTGGTCCACTGAACTGGACAATAGCTTTGTCAAGGATGCCAACTTAAGCTTTTCCAGAGCTACTATTCTCTTTACCAAAAACTTCTAAATCTAAACTCTTAACAACCGGAAAAGGCAAATAAATAATTGAAAGAAGATTTATATTGCAATTTCACAAACCTTTTCACAAAAAAAAAAAAGAAAAAAAAAGGATTGTCTGCCAGCTTTGTTTGCAAAAATATTTTTTTTAAATAAAAATCCCATGAACAATAAATGTTTAAGTAAAATTATTAGTTTTATAAAAAAAAAATGTTAAGTTTACTATGTCAAGAGGGAGGGAAAGTGGTTAGCGCACTGGACTCCCACGCGGAAGACCCGGGTTCCAGTCCAGCTGTGCTGCCCTTAGATTTTTTCTTCCTAGGAGCCCCTATAGCTCCGGTGATGGACAGTGTTGTCTGTAACGAGAAAACACTGTCCGGAGGCCGGCAGTGCACTCTGAGAAGGCTCCGGGCGCCATTGCCCATTGATGTTGACGAGCCTTAAATTTACAAAAAAAAAAAAAAAAAACAATGTCCAGTTGAAGAAAAGCTCCCGCAAAAAGCAGTTTGATGAGAAAGGTATGAAGGGAGTGAGTTTAAGACTCTTCCAATACAAAATTAATTTTGTGTCTTGCATTACTTAGGAAGTTGCGCGGCCAGCAAAAATTCGGAAGACAGATTGGTTGCCAGGGAATAGACAAAATCGTTGTTTTTTTATTCGTGAGTTAGAATGAACCAAATTGAGTGTTCAGGACATCATTAATGGATTATAATGTACCTATTATACTGAACGGTTTTTTTTCCAGTTTTTGTGATTTTCTCCATTAAAAACACCGACGAATTTCATTAAATTTTGTATTATTATTATTATTATTATTATTATTATTATTCAAGAAAGAGGAGGGCGAAACCCTACGCTATACAAAGCCCATATAGCTACCCCTAAAGAATAACAACTACTGGGTCTGGAACAAAAGTCCAGTCCTAGGTTTTACCCATCTTCTTCTCATTACTTTTTTTCTTATAATTTCTACATTTTCTTCTCTGTCTGCAATTTACTAGTCATCACCTTTTTAAATTCTAAATCCTTTGAAAATTGCAGTGCCTCGATCTTATATACTGGAATTTGTTAACTTTTTCGTGAAATGTTAGCAATAATTTCTACAATTTCTTCATATGACGTCATATTTTCTATTTTATTTATTTATTTATTACATACGGGTTGTACCCCATTTATAGTTAATTATCTCGTCATCAAACGTTTTGTATATATACATTTATTTGTAATCATTTGTAAACATTTGCAATATATTGTTGAATTTTCATGAAACAATTGCAATATATTGCAATAAATAAGTATTATTATTATTATTATTATTATTCAAAGAAGGGGAGGGCAAAACCCTACGCTATCCAAAGCCTCCCTGGGCCCATATAGCTACCCCTAAAGAATAGAACAAAAGTCCAGGCCCAGGTTTTAACCATCTAAGTTTCACCACAGACCGAACAAAACGGACCAAAACCTTAAAAGGACATAGCTTAAGATCCTCTACCGATATCCTATTCCGGCCGAAGGTGCTAAACCTAATCT